>ARYC01008957.1:0-18646 GCA_000711775.1 Oxytricha trifallax
TTATTTACATATATGATATCAGGGTGTCAAAAAAGCACCGATGTGGATTAATTATTTTTATTATTTAAAATACTCTTTAAGTGAAAAAAGTTACAAAGTTTTTCTACTTTAACCCCACTTTTTTTTACCTCAACATTTATAACAAAATGCCTAACAAATTATCGTAAAAAATTATTGATAATCCAATACATTATTTTAGTTAGATATGATTTGGGTATTTATTCTTATAATTCACTTATTCAAAGAAAATTTATAAAATATAAGAATTCATTTAAGACCTCTAAAGTACTAGAGTGGATGTTTACTCCATTAGTTGAGAAGCCAACGACTTCAGCGTGCATGGTATACTGCTTCAATTACTCTGTCTTATAATTGATATGTACTTCATCTCCATTAAAGTCCTTCTGATTATAAGAAAATCCAGCTAGTCTCATTACACCATCACATTGATGAAAGAGCTCAGTCTTGAGGGGAAAATTGTAGCTATATCTTGGATATCTATTTACATAGCTGAGTTAAATGGAGTGTAAACGCAGTATGAGATGAGGAAATATGATCAAGGTTCTCAGGGTAATCATTTTAAATATTGATGCTCACTTATCAAGGCTCATGAATAATTGTTTTAGCCGGAAATTTCATCTCTCTAGATATTTCCATAGAGAATCATTTGGTGCCACTTGCAGCTTCTCATTCGAAATTTTGCCCATGACTTCGTTTGCAATACTGCCCAATGCCAGGACCATCCTACAGCCGATGAATATGTCAAGGTGAGAGAGATGAAACGCATAAATGATGAAACTTTTGTGAATGAAGAGGCAAAGAACGAGAAATTAAAGACGATGATGACGACAACTACAGAAGAGGATTCATTGCAAAGATTGTCTTGATTGCTTTAGAGGTCAACAACGAGATGACTGATGCCTTGGAGTAGATGGCAAAGATATAGATCAGAAACGAAGCAATTTAATCGAGAAGCCTGCAGGAGTAATCGAAGAAGAGAAATGAGGTGTTAGAAAAGATTAAGATGATTTAGAAGTAAATAGTATTGAATGACAAAGATGATAAGTAAAATCAAAAGATTATAGATACTGGGATTAGATCAAGGAATAATCTAAGATTATGAAAAAATCAAAGGTACATCAATAAACTAAGGAAAATATACAGATTTAAACATAACTATATTGATGATTTAAGAACTTATAATAAAATATACTTTGGCTTCTCATTTATTTTTAAGATTCATTTTTATTTATTGAATATTATATTTAATTTCTTACAATCTATTATAATTAATCCTATGATTTATATTTTATTAATTTAAATTCCCATTAAATCTTTTGAATATTAATCTTAATAAGAAAAATTACAAAAATAGCTTTATATTACTATATTTAAATAAAAATAATTTCTTCTCTTTTTGAGACAAACTAGCACATTTTTAATTTACAAATTAATCAATCATTTTAATTATAAGAATTATTTAATACAATAGATTTGCTAAATTGATAATTTAATTTTAGACATTAGAATTATTTAAATATAATAATTTACTTATAATTGATTTCTATCAAAACCTAATTACAGAACAATGAATATAGTAAAAATTAAAATATATTATCATATATTTATTGTATGGTGTAAAATTTAAGAATTATACTGTAGTAAACCAATCAATTTCAATCCTAAATTGTTCTTTCTTTACGTTAATCTTTATTATTAAAAATGTCTTAATCAATGAAACAACACGGTATTCACAGCAATAACTGAGTTATTTCTTTAGTCTATAGAAAACTGTAACAGTTGCCATTGTTTAGTTAAAAACAGAATAAAACGAGATAATTGTTGATAAAACTATTAAATATATAGTGGGATATTGAAATATTTGGACAATAACAACTTTCAGAAATATAATTGAAAATTATGGTTAATAAGTAGTTCAAGAGAGATCAAGCAGTTGTTGTTGGAAAATAAGGAATGAATAAATTAAGGTGATAATAAATTTGTTTTGAAAGCAACTCAAAGAAGTCAAATATAAGTTGCTTATTATAAAATGAGAGGGCTATAAATCAGAAATTATCAAACATTATGAAATATAAAAAATATAAATACATAACATTATAAAAAGGTAATAAGGAAATTGAAAAATATTGTCAAAAATTTAATTTATAAAATCAATTAAAAATATTTTTGAGAAAATTAAAAATTTTAAATTAAAAATTATAGAATATTATAGAAATATAGATTAAATCATGGAAATCTTTAAAATTGAATTAAGGTGAGAAAAGTATAATTTAAAAATAAATAACAATATAAAAGTTTACTATTTAATTGAATAAACCAAAATACAATAGAGTAAATGCTATAAAACAATTGTTTATATCTAAATTCATACTATACTAGATTGGAAAGATAAACCAATATTGATTATTATATTTTAAAAGAATTGAATACGATTATTGGCAAATATGTCTATAAACCAATATTTATATAATAGAAATATATTAAATTCTAATTTTATTGAATGCTTACCTTCTTTGCCTCGGTTACATCCTGAGTCAAAAAAGGATTCATTGCTTTATTCGGTGAACTGGCAAACAAAAGTAGCATACTTAGAGAAAGCCAATAGGAATTCTAAAGAGTTATGGCATATTTAATCAGGAAATTTTATATAAATTCTTATATTTTGCTTAACCTTGCGATTCCTCAAAAATTATTTAGTATTACTCTGCACTCATCAATGGCAGTAAAAAATCGTCTATTCAATGCAAAAGCAGCCTCAGATTTAATTTCTCAGCTTTTATTTAAGTTAATTTTTCATTTTCTTTTAAAAGTTATTATTAAATTTCAAATGATATCTAAATAGGTTATTATAAATCCTATTAAATATATATTATTGAGTTATTTATAATTTAGACTATAACACTATAAACAAAATTGTCATATATTCAAGCAATTTTACAAAGGGCTTTTAATTTTAGAATAAAAATATTATATTTAACTTTTTGTTTTTCATTTAGTATCTTATCCTTATATTTATATGTTTATTTTCCCAACATTAAAACTAAACATGAGCTATTAATTCTTGTCATAGTAATTATTTTAAATTTCATTTAATGAGATTGCTGAAATTCATTATAGAAATCCTTTGACGTTTTGCTTTTTCTATCAATGATTATCACTTAGAATAAGTTTTTTTCTCAATACTTTAAATATTTATTTATTTACATAAATTAAATTTATATATTGAATTTTATTAATTAAGAGATTTTAATAAGTTGATTTGTTTAATTAAATTCAAATATAAAATTATGAATATTATTATAATTATTTTGTAGTTTTTCATTTATTTACACTTAGTACTAAATATAAAAAGGTCTACATCAGAAAATCAACATGCTACCATATTTCTAATATAATATTTAAGATATAATTCCCCTAATTAAATTATATTTCTAACTGTAATTAATGGCGACTGCTCTATCTCAGGCTACCTGACCATAGTGGTGATAACTGCTGTATCATGTCTAAGCATCTCTGGCGCAGCTACCAGCTATCAAGGCAAATCTACTGGATCTTTAATAGCCATTAAAATATGGGGGAAGAAGAATGAGGCAGAGGTCTATTTATCATTCACTGTAATACCGTTACTAGCATCGTAATCGCATGCCTGTCATTGAGAACTAGTGGCTTTGTAGGGTTTAACAGTCATATGACTCTCTCTGGTGATGCAGATTATGCTTGAAAGGCTCTGAGGAGTTGGAAGGTGAGTATTAGCGTTTTTCTGATTCCTAATAGCATTTCAAACGGAAAATGTATGTTATAATATTAAATCATTTGAAGGAAGAGGAGATATTTAAAATTCATTTATTCAAAACATTTGAAAAAGTTGTTTAGAAAAATAAAGATTTAAAAATTTACACATAAAATTATCAATTTTGTATAAATTATATCAAACAAGGAAAAATATTAAATACTAGAAACAATTAAATTTACTTTTAATTACTAATTACCTTCAGAACGTAAACAGATAAATTACCAAGCGATCGATAGATCATTCAGTTAAAAATATGAAGAAATTATTTAAAAACAAAATTTGGTTTTTAATTGATAGTAAATTTTAAAACAAAATAATAAAGTCTTAATTGTTCAAAAATAGAAGGAAATTAATAAGTAAAATGGCAATATATCATATTTAAAAATATACCCAAAAAATTGATGAGTTGATTTTGACCACTAAGAAAGTGAAGAATCTTATAGCATGTGATAGAATATTAATCTTGCTAGTTGAGGACTAAGGAGCACAATAATATAAGTTTAGAGCAGTCTTGAATAGAAAAGATAAAGATTTAAAGATATGATGATGAATATTGACAAATTCGGCTAACTTCAAATTAGTTATAGGCAATCTAAAAGGTAAAATAAAAAACGATAAATTTATCAACTCGCAAAGAACTATGGAAACCATAAGTTAAAAGAGTATTTTAAGACAGTGAATTAGAATTGGAATTTGCCTTAATGAAAGAAACAAAATTTTAAATAATTAAATTTACAAATGTTTTCAAAAGAAATTTTAAATTGTTTAATAATAAGTGTATTCTTTAATTATATTTATTGATTTTTTGCAGTTGTCAATGTAAAAATTTTCATCATATTATTTTAAAAAAAGTTTATTTTTTTCAACTGCTTGAGACCTCAATATTTGTTTACTCTGGGATTGTTTTTTAATTTACCTTCCTGCTATATTGATTATCCAAATTACTAAGTGTATATGTTCTAATGGAGTGAGACTCTATTGGTTTGTGATTTTTTTCTTCTAATTTTAGTCGTATTCTATCTGTTACAACTCATTCATTTAATATTAGTTTGTCACATCAAGGGACTTAGCTAGTGAACTTGGTTAGTAGTCACTCAGCTCTAAATTAGGTGATCCCTTTAAATCCAGTGAATTAGCTTTCTTTTTTGTTTACGAGTAAAGGAGTTTTTGAATAGGAGCTCTATATTAGCTTCATCTAACACTTAAAATTCCTTCCTTATAACTTCAAATGGAGTTGTTACCCATGTTGGTTATTTGGACAGTATGTCAAGATCGACTAAGCGTCATAAACCACGACGTTCAACTTATTAATATAAATGGAGTGTTTATCATTCTTCTCTGATCTATGTTTGGAGCATTTCTTTTTAAATATTATTTATAATTTAATTTTTTCAATCAAAAAATGTTAAATTAAATTTTCAAGATATTAGCAGAATCTGTGCTTGAAATATTAAAATTTATAATTTCAAAACTCTTAAAAATATTTGGCTATATCTAAAATTATTCATCATTCTTATTGTTACTTGTGTTATTTATAAAAGATATTTAAAATTAATGTTTTTATCAATTATCATATTTTTATATTTGATAGCAATTTTATAGCTAGTAAAAATAATCAAACTATTCATAGATAATTTAATAGAATTAATCATAAAAAGCAGTGAAATTCATGTATTTATTGTAGCTTTCATTCTTGTCTTCTTCTTTATTTCATTTAAATTCATAATCTGTTTTTCAATCTCTTCAGCTACTTTTAAGTTTAAGTTGGCTATCTAGAACCTCCTGTTGATAAAAATCTTTAAATGCCTTGAAAAAAACCTATTATAAATAATTTACTTTTGACGTAGACAACGTTTTGCTTAATATATTATCATATTTATGATATATTTTTATATCTATGATATACTATTCAATTTTATTTATTTATTTAATTAATTACTTTAATGGATCTACAATCATCACAATGCTCTATAGATGCATATCGTCAATAGCAAATGCATCCTTTTAACACTGATATCTAAGCATGATATGTGATCTAATCAGTTTGCTATTTGTGTAGATACTATCAAGACACATTATGAAGCATGAGAGTTTGTTGAATTATTGCGTTTAAGATGCTTGAATTTAGATTGCAGTCACTAATATATATCTGGTTGATGTGCTTGTCTCAATTTAATGGTCTTTGTCTACTGCTTGGTTGTCTTGAAGTGACGAAGGCTTCTACAAGGTGTTTCTATCATCAATATTGTTTTATTTATAATCATATTTGTAGATTTGGATTCATTTAATAACTAAATTATAACATTATATTATTTAATTAAATAGATATTTATAATTTGATTATATAATAAAACAATCGCTAGTTAAATTAGTCTATATAACAATTAATTGCTTACCTAGAATCATATCCCGTAATTCCTCTCCAAATACTCTCCCTTAATTGATTGATGTTATTAAACTATTTTAGTTTAAAGTTGAGACTGCTTTAAAGGTCTCTACCAACTTATAGATACAATAAAATGGTTTCCTTCGAATGTTCAATTACTGTACTTATCTTTCACAATACTATTCCATCAATATAATTCAAAATTATCTTGTTTCTTGTGTCAGCTGCAGTAATAGCATTTCTTCGGGCTTCATCTCTACCCTTCTTCATTTATAAACCAGAATATTTATTTATAAAATTTTTAATAAAAACCTGGCAATAAATCTACAAATTATATTTAATATTCACAATCGATCTTATCACACAATGCTACTTGGTGAAATTATTGCACAAGTTTAACGATTTTGTGGTCTTTAAATGCTGCACTAAAAATCTTATCTGTGTTTAGACTACTAATAAGTATTAAAAATTTATTAATAAAATATGAATTTCTTGTATTTAAATGCAGTCTAGCAAATTAATTTTTTGAGAAATTCATAGCTATATCATTATAAAAGCTCTGTAGTTCAGATTGTACTGGTAACATCTTGATTTTAGGAAGAGACTAGGTAATAACGGAAGTGGTTTTTTTTTGGTTGAGTTTTCTACTTCATGACTGCCACGTCAACTCATTCAGATACATCTACTTCACGACTAAGATAGATGGTTTAATTTTAGTTTTAAACAGTAATATGTTAAATATATTTGGTTTTAATCATTAAACACACATAGCTATATCTGGTTTTTTATAAATATATTCTGAGAATATCATGAATTAATTTATAATAATAACAATAATAATATTAGTGTGATCGTATTGTGGTCTCTAGAACCCACAATCATATATAGATGGCAATATAAAAAAGTCGACCTCTTTGAGTTCAATCCCATAGTTGTTGTTTATACTGGTTTTTTGTGTTGTTGTATAATTTATCCTAAAAACTTTTAATGTTTGTTTTATCTTTATAACATCATCTGGGTTATGGCGTTCAACTTTTGCTTTTTTTCATTATGTTCTTGGCTTGTTATCCAAGTTATTGTCACAGCTCAGTTATATTAATAATGAAATGAGGAAGATTATTCCAGTTCGCTTCAAATTCTTGATTGTATTTGGAAATGATTTATTGAAGGCTTTTAGTTGCTCACTTTATCGGACCATTAGGGAATTAGGCATATTTTTGGCTATAAACTTAGCTTTGAAATATTTTTGTCTTGTTTCTTGTTTAATTATAATTATTACTAATTTAAGAAATCAGTCAATTGAAGCCAAACTTTTTAATATTTTCTTGGCCAATTCTATCAGATTGGTAGGTTAATGGAGTTTTCTTGTAAATATTTATATTAGATTTAGGAGAAGATCCGTGAGTAAAAGCACATTTTTGAAGAGATAAACAATTTTAGGAAAGAATCATCCCTCTAAAGGAGCTTCAATTATCCTTCTAGTACACTTCTATAATTTTTAAATATATTATGGTACTTTTACTGTTTATATTGGTGTTAGTTTAGTTTGTACTTTTGAATAGTAAATGTATTATAGGTAGAACCTCATACACAAGTAATTATAGATTTTGAACCTGATCAAGTAAGATCATTTTTGTTCACTGTGAATTTAAGAGATATTCCCTCAAAAGTTTTTTATCGGGAGTAAACTTAGGTTAAGACCTTGAATTCTGAATTACTTATTATATAATATTTTATTGAAGTAGTCAATTTTTTAGCTCTAATGTCAAAGCATTTGTCGCCGTTTATAATTAGATCAAAGGGCGAAAAGTGCTCTCTGACTTTTTACTCTATGTCATTATCTCCCGGTTCAAGTATGAAAGCTGAATCATCAGCATAAATTTGATTATCTTTCTTATCCTGATATTATACTTGATTTAAAAGGTTTTTATGATGATATATAAAAGAGGACAAAGTAGAGAGTTGAAGTATTACTACTTATAGAACCCCTCGACTAATTCTAATTTTTGGGTTATACTAATAAAGGAAGCATGGTTGAAGAAGTGGAGTTGAAGTTTTCAGCATATTATCCCAATTTCAATTTCATAGTTCAAGTGTGAGATTGAAAAATCTAGTCTAACAGCTTCTAATTTAAAATCAGATTTCTGCTCATTATACCGATGTAAAGTATTGTCCAGTTAGTTTATTATTAAATAGGTCTTCGGGTGTGACTTTGAGTCAAGCTTTTAATGAATCTTGATCAATTTGGTCTGTGTACGAGATTCCATCATTAAAATCTAGATATTCGTAATCATAATCACAAAGGACAATTTCTCAATCTCTTAGATATGAATAAATGTGGAATTTAGGTCCGCCTAAGATTTAAGCGTCTCTCATAACCGTGGTTGACGCCGTCATGTCCGAAATCTTTATCGTTTTAGCTCAAATTTAATAATTTTAAATTTCTAATAATCTACTTTTTTTATTTATCTTTCATTTAATTAATAATGTCAAAATATATTATTATGTGGAAATAACATTTCTTAATTTAATAAATCTGATAGGGATCCCATTTCCGATTATTCTATTCTATAGCAGATTGTTTTATTTCAGAGTTTGATTCTTAATTGCTTGAAAACTGATGCATTACACCAGAATAAACACTCAATTATTCTAAGAAAACATTCAACTGAACTTATAAATATTAACTTACTTGAATTAATATATATTTATATTTATATTTATAATATATAATTAATATATTTTACTTTATTATAATTAATGAAACATCAAATAAAGCAATTTGCACTATAATTTTCTTTCAAATACAATCAGGCCTATAGCTTGATAAAAGTAGTGTGATTTTATTATCCTCCTAGCTTTAGCCAGAGATTTCTTTTAAATACAAAAAATTAGGGTTAGTATTGACTATTTACAATTTATAATAAGAAATCGATAAATTAAAATTAAATTAATAATGAAACAATGGAAAGCTAAAGATTTTGACGCAGAAAGAGCCTGTTTATTCACAAAAAATGTAAGTTACAAAAAAGATATTTAAAATTTTGTTTTTACAGATGTCCAACCTGGTACGAGCGGTGAAGGGACAAGACACACAATTCAAAGTATAACAGAGAGGACTGGTCAATGAACTTAAATATGGAAAAATAGAGATAAATATGTAGGAGAATGGTAAGACAATGAAACTGTTTTTAGATTTTCCTTTTTGTTTATTGAAATAAGTTTTGATTTAATCGTTATAAGGATTCTTATAATCATCTATTTTTCATTTTAATATTTACATTGATTGCTTATGATCAGATAGAAGAAGCTGCCATTGAGGTGAGGCTAGGATTTGACTAAGATTGGTAAATTAATATTGCTAGCCTATCATTAATTACCTCCAGGGTGAAATTTGGTCATTCTCGGATAACAAGTAAATGATTTTTAATAGTAAAAAATAACAACACCCAACATTTAATCATCAAAAGATCTTGCAAAAAGCATTTTGGGAGATAGAAATCAGTTCTCAAATGTAGTTTGTGCTCTAGTAAAACGCAAATAAATATTTTCTCAGATGTTTGATTGTTGTTCTATCCACCTAAGCCAAAATTATGCCTTCATCTGCTGTTTGTTCTTCACATATTTAATGAACTAATTGATATACTTTTTATTTGTAAAGCATAGTATAACTTCATCAGTTAAATTATGTAGAAATAAATTTTAATATAAACATATTAAATTAAATATTAAATGCATTTATTATTAATTATCTAAGTTTAATTAATTGAGGGAATAAAGATTCGCATAAAAAAGTAAATATTAGTAGCTTTATATTTACATTCTTCATCTTTTCATATTGCATAGAATAAAAAATCTTTCTTAAAAATTTCAATTGAGAAATTTAGCCATGTTATAAATGAATATTTACTAACCAATTATTATTACTAATTAATTAATAGTAAATAAATACCTCTAAATATTAATTAGATCTCAATTATATATCATAACTATTTAAGCTATTAATAGAATTTGAAATAATAAATATAAATATAAAATGTGAATAATAGTTAAAATTGCAACATCAATATAGTAAGTCACAATTAGAATTCCATGATAAATTTCAGATATTTATGAAAGTTATTTCTGATAATAAACGGAAATTGGCATGAATAAATTATAGCTCTAATGTAACATCAGAATTAAGCGCCAGTTAAGATTAGGAATCCTGTCATATCAAAGTGGTTGTTAAAATAGTCTATTTAATAAGGAAGATTAATATCATAAATACAAGATAATAACAATATAATAAGCCATTCAAAACCCCAAAACCCCTTAGTGAGGTTTATAAGTGCTTTGATTTGTAGGGTATAGTTGGGGTCTTATTGGGTTAGTTGAGAAAATGCAGGTTTTATGTGAATTTAATGAATATTTAATGAATATTAGTGTACTTAACTCAAACAAATTTTATCTGTTTATCTTTATTGTATCTTTTGAACTATGCTCTCTCTAATGAGTCAAGGATATCATCTAATGTTTATCGAGGATAGTTTGGAGCTCTCACGATTATCATCTCTACTATGCTTTTAATATCTTTACAGACATCTTCTTACTTGATGAGTTTCTAAGCCAAACTTATTGATTTCTTTTCATGTTTAGTACCAAAGAAAGACATACTTTCCATATCACTTTCTAATATTATTGCAGCTACTTCCCAATCATCCAATTAGACAGAACCATTTGTCCACTTCTCTCTTATTGGGAATTATACGGGAGTCCCAACTACCTATGCTAAAGTAATGATCTCTTATCTTAAAGCTCTATTGAAATCGATTACAATTACTTCTAATGGGCAGAGATTAAGCATTACATTTTCAGGCTTCAAATCTCTAAGACCATACTCAAGTTCATGCAACTCCTTGACACCCTTTATCATTTCTGAAAGTATATCGTTTAAATCTTCGGGGTATCGATTATGATAGAGATAGTCTCTCAAAGTCATTTCAAATTTCTTGAGTCTTAGTGCGATAAAACCATAGCTTAATATAACACCATCTTACTTAAGCAAATTCTTGCAATCTTTTCTTTAGGCCTCTTTAAGGACCATGTATTCATTAGCAAACTCGTTCTAATACTGTTGGTTCTTAAGGAGATAACTGAAGGGATACACCTTGTATTCATACTCATCAACTACTACAAGCTTTGATTTTGCAGGCACGTTTATATTCAAGTAGTTTTCTATACAAGTGCTGAGGTCAACTGCATTTAATGCTGGCATATTCATAGCTTTCGCTAAGAAACATGCTGAGATTGTATTGCCTACTGGTTGGTTCATCGATTCAAATCGCCTCTGTCTCTTGATTCTTTCTTGCTGCTCTTTTTGTGACTCATGAGTATTAGATTTTCTTTTTGCTGGAACTATTTTTTAAGTTACTTTATCCTGCATTAAAAATTCACTCAAATGATACTTCTGCATATGCTTCTTTACTTTTGCAGAGTGTGTATAAGACTTCATGCATGTTGTACATTAGTACCTTCCATCAACTTTTTCATGCTTGAAATAGATCTTGCTTTGCCAGAGTGTACCTCTTTAAGGTGTCTCTTCAAGCTTTACTCAGTAGAGAAAAGATTCTAGCAGTCTTCACATTGATATGTTTTTATCTTTTCGATTGGTTGCTGTTCTTTTAGCTCCTCAACTTAATCAATTTAAGTTTAAACTCCTATCTCTGCACTCTCCTACTGGTTTAATTCTTCTATGATAAAAACTTCTGCTTCAAATTCAAGAGCTCTTAGCTCTACCTCCTTCTCAACATAAATAATTTCAAGATTTTTAGTTGAGCCAAAGTTTAGCTATGATTATCCAGTTCCAAGAGAGATTGCTTTACGATTTAAGTTAGCCGCCATGTTTAAATTCAAATTTAAATTTCTATTATAAAGCTCTAATAACCTTACTAGCTATAGTTACTCTGTATAATACCTTCCATAGCAACAATAATGGTTGATTTTGAGGTGTAAGAGATCATGTTTATACTTGTTTTAAAACTATAAATTTTCTAATTTTATGCTTAATATTCTTAATTTTGGTACCAACTTTGATAAAATTCAGGTTGGTACTGGTACCAATTACGTTTTGAACCATTTTTGAACTTTTACATTAAAACCTCATTAGATTAAAACTAGGTACTAATTAAATTTTGGTACTAATAAATTGGTACCAATTAAAATTAAACGAAATTAATACCAGTACTAATTAAAATTAAACAATTTTAGTATTAATTTAATGGAACTAAATTGATAAAAATGGAGATCAATCTCTGCAGTTTGTTACCAGCTTCTGGAAACTTTCTCCACGTATCTTTGTAGGGTTGACCTTCTATAAGATCCCCATATTTAATAGTAAGATTTTAAAGAATAGGATCCAGAAGTCTATAAATTATAATTTGAAATTCATTAATAGGAAGAGAAACACAGATGGAATAACTCAATGATCGAATGAATAGAGTTGAAGGTTAAGAAATGATCTTAACATTCAGAAGTAAAGAAGATCTCTATACCTAACGTTATATGGGAAGATAACTTGATGACTATTAACACATTATACAGTTGAATCATTCCTTCCAACGATGGAAGGTACCAAAATTTCATTCTTAAAAGCAATACTTTGTGAGGAGAAAAATGCTTTTAAAAATAAAGAGATTAAATTAATAGAAGTTCCCAACTACCCTGAGATTTCAGTCACTAATCTTTATGAGGATGCCATGTAATATGAGGAAGTTTTAGTTTACCTTCCTACCAAGATACAACTCTCTAATAAATTACCAGAGAGGAACTTCTTTTTTGGTGTTCTTGGTACAATAAAAGAGGAGTATCTCAGAGAAATAATTGAAGAAGCTCATAAGAAACGATATTCTATCTCTCCTGAAGACTAGAAGAAGCAAGGCATCTTAATAAGCTCAGTTTGGGTAGAGAACTTAAGAAGCATCCTTATCTTTCAAGTAAGCTTTGACATATAACTTTGTAGGAAAATCTGGCACTGGTATATATCTTATGAAAGAGCATGCAAAGGTTCACAGAGAAAGAAAGTCGGAGACAATTCATGAGGTGAGCAAGAGGCTTTATAAAGATGTCTAAAAACCAGATGATATGAACATAGATGCAGGAGCTGGCACTAAGAGAAGAAATATAAACCCAAGCAAGCCATAAGAAGAGGAGAAGAAAAAGAAGCTAAACCACTTTATGGGCCAATTTAATATGTGAATATATTCATTCGTTTAAATCTAAAACTTATTTATAAACATTCATTCTTCCCTCTCTCGCACAAATTTTTTTTTGTTGTCTTATCTACGCTCACTCTCTTACAGCTGCTTTGAATTAAGTCTACTTTATCGATGGGCAAGTCATGCATAAGTTGATACAGCAGCAGCTTCTTGTAGTGAGTCTTGATTTAACTCCAGTAAAATTCAACTCCATTAAATTATGGGCTATAAGGAACGTTGTAAAAAGGAGTTATGTTTAACTCTTCATAAGCTTTCTTAGACTCCTTAGTCTTATGAACTGATAAGTTATCAACAAACAAGATGATTTCTTAGTTTCTATACTTCTTTCTGAGCTTATGCAATAACTCAATATACTGCTCTCACTTAATAGAGCGAGGATGAATGACATAAGCTTCTAGACCTTAATCTTCACTAATATCAGCTAAAATGCGTGAGTGACAACCTTAACCTTTTAGTCATACACTTCTATATTATCGTATTTCTTGTACCAAGACTTATTAATAAAGGTGTTGAACGTAAACACAGCTTCATCAGCGTGTATGAACTTGATGTTATTAGTAATAGCCCTCTGCATTTAATCATAAATATAGTTTAAATTATTACTATAAAATGGCACTGTAAAATCAATCACTCTCTTTACTCTATTGACACTTGAAAGTAATACCATTTCTTCTAAAAATGTTGGCTATAGTTTATGGAGAGATTAGCATGTCAAGAAACTTGCGATAAAACATCACAGCTCGCTAGTCTAGTGGAAAGTGTGCCCAATACTTTAAAGTTTTCGATTCGCAGAGGTAGTCAATATGGTGATGTGAGAACTTTTATTATCATGCTAAACAGACAACAAGCAATTATACCTAACTGTTGAGGCACTCTTTCACAGGAGCTTTGCCATAGCTGCATAATTTATTAAAGGTTTGACTAAGTCTATATTAATACTTGTACAATATCTAAGCTTAAGCAGTAAATTTAAATATTACTCATCATAAATAGACCCTAAATTTCGCTAATTTCTATTTCTCATTATGGAATTTGACCTAATTTCTCAACTAACCCCAATAAGACCCCAACTATACCCTAAAAATCAAAGCACTTATTAACCTCACTAACGGGTTTTGGGGTTTTGATTTAGGTCTCTGCTGATCCCCCAATCTTATAATGTATTTATATATGTTTTCTAATTGTCAAGTCTTTTTATATATAGAAGTAATCTTGAAAAAAAATATTTTGTTCTGCTTTCATTTACTTCAGCTTCTTTTTCTGATAATTTTATTGCTCATGGGTAGCAACTGACTTATTTATTTTTTTATACTTTGAATTATATTAGAATCTATACAAACCAATGCTATCAGTTAGTTTGCTATTAGCATATTTAAGTAAGCATGGGTATTTAGTAATAGAGTAAAATCAATTGTCTTAAGATGATTGTTAAATTCATGATTAATTATTAACTTATGAATAAACAACTTTAAATCAATTAAACCTTAAGTCTTTAAAAGAAATTGGGTTATGAAAGAATCGAACTATATGTGAAACAATTCTTACGATCAATATCACAACCCTAACTTAGTACATATTGCTATTTTATCAACTCATTTCTATTTTAAATACCTCATATTTGAAAGTTTGGCTATTATCCGAGAATAAAAAAGAAGATTCGCAAAAACATTCAACAATTTAGCGGAAAAGTTTTAGATTTATTTGGAATTCTCTAAAAGAAAAGTTCAAGAATAAAACTGATTTCTACAACAGTGTAGTGTTTTCTGGGAAGAAGAGAATAAAAGTACAACAGAAATATTAAACTAAAAGTATTATAATCAGATACCGTGATTGGTGAGAAACCTCGTTTTTTAAATGTATGTGTTTTTGATTAATATGTTATATTTAAATATCAGAAAATTATTTGTATATATAACACTAGTTACTTTATATTAAAATATTACAATAAATCTCAAACTCCTCTATAAATTTCAATTTGTATTTATTATTAATCATCACTCAATTTCATTTGAATTTTACTGATGGGGTTTTATGCATTTCTTTTAAGGATTAAAGGTTCTTATCTTAAAATTGAATGGACTCTCCAGTTTCGAAAGTTAGTTCTATTACATTTTTCCCTAATAGTTCACTTAAAACAATTATTCTCTTTAAATTGTTCAACTGATCTAAATCCCAGATTCTGATTTCATTTTGATTAGGCTGTCAATCTCTTGTAATTTTAGGTCATTTCAGTGATGTCAATTTGCCATACTTCTAAATTTTCTTTGATTTAATTTATTTTTTCATACTATTCCGAATGATTCCGATTGATATTCTTTACAAATAATATTTGCACAGCTATACTATGATGAATCATTTTCAATATCATAATTATTAGAGAATAAAGTCCATTTTTATTTGAGTTTATCGACAGATGAATTCTCAGAATCAATAAGTTTTAGAATTAAAATTATATATAAGGTTAAGATGAGCCTTAAGATTTATGTTATCTTTCATTTCAAAATTTTCAACATATTTTTAGGAAAAAGATTTAGGTTTTGTTAATCGGTTCTCTTGATTTTTAAATGTTCTCTGATGTTAAGAATTTGGAAAATAGCTGAAACCCTGCATAATCTTTCTTTCTAAATCAAATTGTCCTTTTTGGGATATAGATATCCATAGCTAACTTAAGATAGTAGAGAGGAATTTTTATTTTAAAATTGTGTGACGTGACGAAGATTGGGTAAGCTCCTATTTAGGGAGATTTTAGAATTTTGGAGCTATCTTATTAAGTAACAATACTCTTAAAGTTCTTAAAAAGGACTTATATTTTAAATTTTTTTTACATTTATTTAATTTGAAAAGTACGGAAAATAACTAATGTGATTGAAGGAAAGCAAGCATCTCATGTTTAAATTTCATATATCTTTCTTGTTCTTTTTGCTCAATTATAAATCTTTACATCTTTTGAAGGCATATTTATCATACTGCTAAATTACATAAAGGCCCTAGCAAATATATATATGAAGCTTATTAGTAAGTTAATTATAAGTATTGCAGCTTTTTTCATTGCAGAATTAAATCTTTCATGAATAAACATTGAATAACGCGAAGGTTGATACCCAAGCTATTCTTCTTTGTCATGATTGCCTTTCAAGTTTATTTGAATAAAGAGCTCTTGGTGGTTGGTTGTATAATTACTAGGAATATGTACATTATCTGATTTATCGTCTCAAATCAAATTCGTCATGCTTTTAACTAGTTAATAGCAATGCACTATATAAATGTATGTATTTGTTAATTTATATTGAATAAATCATGAACTCTGTTTACCTTCAGTTATCTACCTTATATAAAAATCAACTTTAAAACTTTTTGAAAACTACTATATAACTAAAAGATCTGAAATCATATTTCGCATTAGTTCTTTTTGAAATTGATATGGGTATTATTCAATTGGTTTATTTTTAATGTTAAAATTAATTAAATATTTGTTTTATTTCATTTTAAAGTATAATAATAGTTATAAATTAGTAGACTAATTAAAAATTTTAACATTTAATATAAAATAAATGAAATATAGTGTTATAATGGTTAATATTTACCTATAGTTTAATTTTGTTCTCATTTAAGCAACTGTTTATATTTTGTAGGGGAGTTTCATGATATGAATACAATTCAGATCATACAATATATAATTCGATCGAACCCTATAAAATTAGGTAATTTGCAAAAGATTCCCTAGGATGTTTAAAAAAAAGGTATAATTGATCACTAAAATTAAAAAAAATTATAGATTTTGATAAAATTATATGATATTATTGTTTAAATTGGATGTTTTGATATGAATTAAAATGAATGCAAAGAGGAAGCATTGATGGAAAAAAGAAAGGAGTTTATAAAATTTCATATGGCATAATTAATAGATAGTTTAAATTCTGAAAATTACTAAATAGAAATTTCTTATAAAAGACAATAATGACTTACAAATAAGAATACTTCCTTAAATTATTTATTATCATAAAACTGGGCATAAAACTTTTTCAATTCATTTGTCTATTATATGTAATATGAATATGAACATTTCTTTTGCTATAAAATTGATATTGAGAGTTAATTTTTAGGATGGAAAGTTTTTTATATTTTGATAAAAACATTTATAAATTATAATAATTGCTGGGTGCTTCTCAGTAAATATCAAAAGATCAGGTTTACTCTCTTATCATCTTTTTTTGGTGTTATCATTCATATATAGTCCTTCTTTTTCTATTTATCATGCTATACATGCCACCTATTCTTTGATCTTTTATCATTATTTTAAATTATAAATAATTTTAGATAATTGTTACATCAGAATTTTACCTTTAAATTTTGATAATGATATGAATGAATAAAAATAATAATAATTCAGGTAATAATTCTCTCGAATTTCAATTAAAATTTATAATGAGGCATTATTAGATAATTATATTAATTTTCAAGCGCATCACTAACATTTTTAAAGTTGAAACGCGTTGCCAACTTTAAAAATGTTGGAGAAAATGCGTCCATTAAATATAAAATAATTAAAATGTATTATAAATACCATAAAATTTTGCTTATTAAATCTAAAATAACTTCACTTATATCATGTTATATTTATGCTAATATAGTTCTTATAATAATTTTAATTGTGAGCTTAAGATCTAAAATCTAAGATCTTCTAATTAAACATTTTCTTTTTAATATTAATCTTAATTCTATATTGATTTTACCAAATTAAAAAAAAAGTAAGAATATTGTTCTATATATTCCGTAATATGTTTATATAGTAGATAATTAATTATCATTATAATAAAATAAATAATAAAAAAATTTAAAATAAAATTTTATAAATGCATATAGACATAGTATTAATTTCGATAAAATTTTTGAATCCTTAATTAGTACAATTTATTTTAATACAAATTAATACTTTAAAAAGATTAAAGATAACTAAATTATTATTAATATTTTAATGTAATACATAATAATTCTTATTTTAACTCATATAATTATGAGGATCTTAACAATTTAGTTAATAATTTTAAACTAGTCAAGATTAATTTTGCTTAATTTTAATTTTAACTTAAAGTATATTGTGTTTTTGACACAATCGAAATATTTACTAATTTATTCACTTTAGAAATTTCAACCGATTTTCAAAGAGTTAATGATAGACTGAGTTTGTTA
>ARYC01008958.1:0-21713 GCA_000711775.1 Oxytricha trifallax
ATTCAGTATGAAATCTTTACACTTGATTGGGACTCTTCAACATTTACAACATTTGACATTCTAGCATCTTCGATGTTTTTATTCTAGAATTACATCTTTGTATTTTCAGGTTGTGTAGATCTTCATAGAAGTGACTTAATGATGAAATCTGTGGGGGCTTTAATGAATCGCTTCAAAGAGAGCTATGATGTCAAATATCAAATATTCCCAACCATAAACTTATCCAGCAAAGGAAGCATTTATACATGGTTCTTACTTAGACAATGCGTTATGAATTTTGGCAAGGAATATATGATGAGAGTATTTATGTATTTTTCAAGCTCTATCTAATCCTCAGAATCTTCAGTATTAGCTATACATCTGTTACTGTAATGTTGTACCTGTAAATCTCTGACGCCTTCGATCGCTTTGCCTCGCGGGCCCTTTCTCCTTTGATGTTGCGGATAGCCTTTGCCTTGATCTAACTGCTACTCCCACATTTTCTATTCTGCGCTAAAGTGGATAAGTTAAGCTGAAGAATGGGGGGTACTTACTTTGGATACTTGCAAAAAGGTTATTTTTGGAAAAAGTATTGCAGTCGATATGGGGGGTAAAATTGAGCCTGGCGGGCAGCCAGTAGCACCACTCGAACCGCCTCGGTCTATCTCACGACGGTGGAAGTTCCGACTCAGACATCTATCACGGGGGTCGAGATAATTGAGTATCAGAATACGGAAAAAGGCCTTTGAGTCCCCCCCAAATGACTTTCAAATTTCAAAAAGTCAATCCTCAAATCAGACATTCTCGAGACCCAGGTGGTGGAGGGCGGCTATTAAGGCCCGCAGGTACCACTGTGGGAGCCAGCGCATGTCCATGCGCGATATTTGCACAGCCAGGTCTCTGATATACTTGCCCATTTGTTGCCCCAACACCCCTTGTAAAGTGCCCTTGCCCTGTAAATGTCGTGCTTTTCCTCTGCCGCGAGGGCTCCTTCCTCCAGAGGGGTCTGCAAGATGCTCAGCGGAATCTCATTGTTACTATAAGAAATATAGAAGTACCATTAGTCTTACTGTGGGGTGGAAGAGGAGTTCTGATCAGCTTGAATATCTGCCTATGCGGCAGGACCAATTGTAGCTTTGATACTGTGTGATCAGTGTTTGCATAGTTGTTCATGACGAATGCTGCAAGGATATCCTCTTCAACATTGCTGTTAGTGAAGTTGTTAGTTGGATAAACGAATGATCCGGTTAAACCATAACTGAACACAAACTTGATGCTCTCGTCAATAAGTGCTTAAACATCGGCTGTTGGGAAGGCAGTTGTGTATTCTATGAGGACTGAAGCTAACTTGTATTAGGTCATAGCAACATATGAAGCTAAAGGAACATCTCCTACAATTTGGTCTGAGAATCTGAAGTAGTCATAACCGAGGAAGATTGTTGAGTCTTCTGGATCAACTACTCTGAAGAGCTGAATTAATGGAGCCAATGTGAGGATCCACATTTTTGCTTCAGCAACCATAGAGGCAAGTTATGGGTTTTCACGGGAATTCCATTTACAGTGAAGAGAACATGTGCTTGGTAATGGTAGTCTGTTTGATTTAGTTCTAACGTGTGTATTAAATAGGGCCTCACCTCTAACCTTGGGCACGCCCTTTAACGACTCTGATTACTTCTTAACACCAAGCGCAGGATCTAAGGCTCCTATAGGGTCCTCTTCTTTCTCGTTTGGCGTCCTCAATGCTATCTCAAGGCTCTGCTTCCCAGCATGGCGCTCGATCTCCTTCGAAATTTGGACCCAGTGGTGATTTACTGTGTGTGCGTTGAAGAGGGTCTTCAAGATCTACACGAAGCTTTGAATGGAGTGCTCTTTGAGGGAGATGCTTTACAGCAGACATGCAATCTTCGGGGCCAGCTCCCACCATCCCATCGTAGGCTCTTCGCCCATCTCAATGTCCATCCCTGGCGGCAGCACGGAGGGCGACAGCTGCACTGAGGGCGAGGTCAGAGGCGGCTCGTAGTGGTCCTACTTGTAGGGCTATGTCTTATGCATGGAGTCTCAGTGCAACAGCTAGAATGAATAATTTTTAAGTCTGATTTAATATATTAAAATACTTAAATACTCACTCTAAAAATTTGGTTGCTAGTTGATTTGTGATGGAAGCCTTATATATATATATTAGTACCCTTGTTAATAAATGACTAGCAACCAAATATTAATAACATTATTGAATTAATTCAAATTTAAATTTCTTTTCTACAACTTTCAAATTCAAATTCAATTTACTCTTTTATAATATAAGTATCTTTTCATTTGTATGTGGATAAAAAAATATCAGGAATAGACTGAGAAAATAAATTAAAAAGAAGCAATCATGAAAGGGAATAAGAATGTAAAAAATCAAACTAAATTAAAAGGATCATGAAATTTTAGAAGTAATTCGACAAAATAAATAAAATTCTCAATACTTGTAATAAAGCTAAATATTTTTGAATTTGAGTAGTACAATTATTCTAGCGACTATCAAGTTTTGAAAGTTGTTTATTGTCCATTCAATCTTGAAAAGTCTAAATACAATTTTTTTTATCGATAATGAATTTTTTTAATTAAAAGATTGTAGATTATAATAAATTACCTGAAAATATTTGTAATTATTAAGATTAAAGTCAAAATATGCATACTTAATCCTCCCTAAGTACATTCATAAAACAAAAAGCATATGCAGCTAAAATAATCTGAAGCAAGTTTAATTTTCAACATTCTAAATTAATATGCATAACTTAGGTAAATACAAAACAATATCACAATTTAAAAACTTAATTATTCCCATTTTTAATTTTTATTGTTAGTTATTCTGTAAAACTTAAAACTCCAAGTACGTAGCATGTTATCAACCATATTTAATGTTAAAAAAAATTAATCATGATACTAACTACAATTTCCTTCTTCACTCAATAACAATTGGTTTGGAATACTTAATATCTTTATTGTCAATTAAAGGCATATATTTATCACTAAGCCGAAATAAGTAAATTATTTCTTATATTCTCTTTATGTTTCACGTTTTGAAATTTTACATCTTCAGATTAAATTTATAATATTAAATAAATGTCGTTTTCAATTAATTGTAAAACTAGTTTTCCTTATTGTTTTCTATTTTATCAATTATTAGAAAGAATTTTCTTTTATTTATAATATCTTCAAAATTGCTTAGTTATAATATAAAAATTACAAAATTTTATTGGGTTCTGATTCAAAAATATAAATCGATTGGCTACTAAATAAGAAAGCAAATTGTTTCAGAAAATCAAGTAAGCAACCTAGCACTAACTCAGAACTTCCGATCTAGAAATTCAAAGTGAGGCTACCATGTCAGAGAGGAATATAAATCAGTAAATATCAATGGCGATTATAGTACTTGAGCAATCACATATTTTAATAATAGAAGCAATAATCCTTATCTTGTGGCTCATACGATCGCTTTTCATACACAATATACAGACTGATGCAACCAACAAATTAATGATAATTTAAAAAAATGCTAGAGACTTGAAAATAAGGAAAAGGTATGGTCTCAGATGGTGTTTTAAATTGTTATTTAGACTATTTTAGAAAAAGCAGTCAGTGCCAGCAGTTTGCCAATCAGGACACAATGAAGCAATATCTTTAGGAATTATCATTATTAATTAAAATAATTTATTCATTAAATTTAAGGCCCATGAACTACTTTGATAAGTCTATTAACATGATAAACAGAAACAAGTGTATATTTAACTTAAATATAAAGGCAGAAGAGTACCCATGATATTAAATTTATAGCTTCTTTTAGTCGGATAAGTTATATTAACCAGCTTTGATTCATTAAAAGGAATAAAAATTAGCAGTAACGTTGCAAGTAAAAGAGTCAATAACAATTGAAATATTAAATATTATATTTGTTCAATTTACTATGTTCTTTTAGAGCAAGTTTCACTAAGATATGTTTGAAGGGAAAGGATGAATGTCGAAATAAAACCAATTCCCAACTTAAGTAAAAAAGAAAACAATGACCTCTATAACAATGCGAAAAATTTCCACCACAAAAACATTTAACATCACTATCAATTAGTTAATTATCGCCCTTTCTAATCTGGCTTCTACTTAATTTAACGCATAGCTTACACCGCTGACTCCGTGAGTAGTAGTAAAATATAACCTCAATATAACAGCATTTCAAATGGCAATACCAGCTTAATCATTTTACAAAATAGTAGTTTTAAACTTAAGGAGGAAAGTAATCAGCACACAAGAAACAAACTGAGTTTATAGGTTTAAATCTGAATGAAATGAAGCATCAACAATAGAATTCTGGGGACTATACCATAAGGATCTCTGTTCATATACTTTAGAATTAATAAAGTTCTCTATCAACAATAATATCAATTAAAAAATTAGTAGTGACAATCATAAGTATAGTTGTAACAGAGCGGTAACTGCAATGCATTTAAACACTTAACTCTTACATTAGAATATAAATATTGAATTTTTTAGTATTTCCCATCAAGTAATAAAAAACAATAGTAGTAATGATAAAGGCTAAGGATAATAAACAGCAATTCTTAAAAAAATAGTATAAAATATGGAAATTCATTCAAGAACTCAATCTTTTTTCAGTATAAAACCATGTAATATTTTTTATTTCTATTGATTTTTATTTTACCGTTCCTAAAGCTTTGCATCTAGACACAAAGTCTAATGAGGTCGGCAGTGTATCAATTACCTCAACTGAATAAATTGAATGAAATATTTGATAGTCGTAATAATAAATAGTACAATAAATAGATGTAGTGTTATAGATCAATCACACACTATTGATAATTAAAATAATTATTTAAAAAAAACTGTTTAAATTTACAAAGAAAATAGTAAAATGAGTATTTAAATTCTTAATAAAACCACATAACCTCACTAATAGAAATTGGTAGTAAATAATCATAAACAGCCAGAAATATTCTTAAAAAAATTTTAATTTTTATAAATAAAGCATTTATATTCGACATTATATATAATAATTAAGATATTATATTAATAAATTAAATAAAAATTGTTATATGGTCTAAGCAGCTTTTTATAACAGGTTATAACATTAATATTATAAATAAAATATTCAAGAAATAATATCAATATTAAATACTGCATTAATATCATAGATATTAAAAACAATTTATCAAAATCGCATTTAAATATAGAGATTCAAAATAATTTCAAAATTAAAAAAATATTTATTTACTTTCTTTTTTATAAAATAAAGTAAAATTGTTGATAAATTATAATTTATATAATTTTAAATAATTGATAACCCTTCTGCTTCAAAGTTAAATTGTACATCCAATAAAAATTGAATTGATATAAAATTTAGCTATTCAATAAACTTTAATAAAACTTCTTAATTCTCAAATTCTATTTACAAAAAAAAATGATTAAATTAAATATATTTTTATAAATTATTTTACAATTAAAAATACTTTTTTGAATTTTAATAATTTAGAAAATATGTGAATGACTAGAGCAAATTGATAAATTTAATAAAGAATAATAACAAATGTTTTAAAATAATAATTTATATAAAATATTAATATATTACATTAAACAAACGTATGATTTAATTTTAATCCTAAATTGAACCTAAAAAAAAGTTAACTAATGAGCATAATTTAAATTAATTTTTTTTTACAACTTAATTCTATCTAATGAATCCCTGAAATTTTTAGTTCATCATCTTTACCATTAAAAAATATTTTTAAATTTAATTTTAGCATTTTAAATATTCCTCTTTTACTAATTAGTATGAGAGAAGCATCTATTATAAGTTTTGGTTTAACGATTAGTATTAGAAAAGATAAATCAAAAAAATAGAACCCCTTTAATCAATGTAAAACTACATCTTGTACTTAAGATTCAATATTATTGCTTATTAATTATAATAAGTTTTATTTATATTTGTAGAAGAAGGAGGAGTTGTGACTATGATCATGATAGGTGAATAATTTTCAGAATTATGATATTGGACTATTAAAAATTTAGCTTCTAAGTAAATAATGTCTTTCCCTAAGAAACTTCATTTCAAGTTACCAAACTAAAGAATAACTTTAAGCTTAACTAAATAAAAATGAATATTAATTTGAAAAATTAATTAAGACTATAATTCATAATTTAAATTTATTTTATATATTGATTGGGATACAATTAACTATATTTATGAAATATTTATAATTTAATGAAATTTAAGAAGTGGTTTGTATTATTATAAACTGTTTTAAGGAGTAACCAGAGCTCCCATTGGGAAATGATATTTATTTAAATAGTTGGTTTAGCCTTCTGATGGAGGGAGAAATCGAATTTATTTCAAACATTTAATATGAAAACAATTAAACTGTTTATTTGTAACAAACGACTGATAATTTCTAAAAATTTATAATAATGAATAATTCTTTAGTACCCAAAATTTAGATAATAATTTTTAATCTATTAATATTCCTTAATTAAGTTTTGTGATATTTTGAGTTGCAAAGCGATTTTAAACAATCTAAAGATGAATGTTTTAGCTTCAGAATATCGATCAAAGTTTACAAAAGAGTTCTGAGAAAGACTTAACTCTTTATCTAAGTCCCTGAAATACATGGACAAGTACCTACTATAGAGAATGTCATTCATTAGTTTATAATTGAATAAAGAGATGATCATGAGTTTTTAAGGTCAATTTATTCAAATATTTTTTCATAAAAACATTTACTTAAAACAATCATAAAAATTAATTATTAATTTTGAGTTTTTAATCACATTTTATAAATTAATTAGCCGTAATACTCAAGATCAGATAATAACCAAGATAATACAACAATAAAAAGCAGGGAAAATTACATTCATGCTTAGGTCTTGAATTTGAGAACTTGGAGGTTTCATATAATCCTAGAATCTTCTTGAGAACCAGTAAGTGAACAATATTATTATGATAATGTTTGATATTTAGAGAACACTACAGCAAGCTTGGTACATATGATCTTAAGGTTATATTGAATGTAGAAAGTTAATATTAAGAATTGTTTTATTCTGTAAAAACTTTTTGGTGGGGAAGACTAAGGGCTTGTGTCTACCAATTAGACATGTAGTAGATACATTAAAACAAATACAGTAATGGACTATTTTAATTTAATATTTAATAATAAATATTTATATTTTTTTGAATTATTTTAATACATAGTCGCATAACATATTCTTCTCGAAATGATTTTGATTTAGTATTAACACTTTTCGATTTTTAATTTATCTTAAAATTTAGAATAAAATGCAATAAGTTATTATCCCTCCAAATGTAATCTCTAAATTATATAATTAAATTTCCAATGGACGCAAAGAAACTAAACATAAATAGCAATCGAACGATGAGCAACAATACAAGACAAGTGCTATCTTAAAGAAACGGCACTCTTGGCCCTGGGACTTAGTGAATTTGGAAAGTATGACATGAGTTCGACATCTCTAGCAGGTAAATTTATCGATATCTCTATGATTAATAAGCCAGTTAAGATTGCTTTCAGTGCATTAGGTGATAAAATTAGAAGAAAAAGAGCACTACCTTCGATAACAATTATTATAATGATAGAAGCGTATTTATATGATTTATTGATAATTAATAACAACAATGAAGGTAGAAGAGGGATGAGTAATGAAGTAAATGATTTAATAAGAGTTTATGAAAATGTATATTAAGAGCATAACTAAAGAATTAATCTATATGAACTTTTTTTAAAAACAATTAAATGATAAATATAAAATTTTTACTTAGAAAGAATTGATTTATAAATCAAAACAAGACTTTGTCCTTTCTGAAATCTTTAGTATATTTAGCTCAACCTGCATGTGTATAAGAATATTTGACCGCTCTGTGTTTCTCTTCTGTGTTTTCATTTTCATCCGCTATAGCTCCTCCTAGGATAACACCAGTAAAAATAAAAATATAAATATTTTTATTTGTAATTTTTTATATGTTTAATGAATGACACAGCATCTTCTGATTAGACATGTCTTCATATTCTTATATTCTAATTTTAAAATGCTATTATTCATATATTTTCAAAGAATTGATTCAGCATGAATATGTAAATTAATGGTGATTTTATTAACATAGGTTATGATTAGTTTTATTTAAGCATTTGTTTTTTATGAGAAATATAGCCAAATTTATATAATAAATTAAGTTAATATTTGTGGTAGTGATTGATAAATCTATTATTATAGAATAATAAGAAATATTAAAATTATTTCAATAAATCTCTCTTCCTTTTTACTACATTTTTAACTGCATTTTGCTTTTACTCGTAGTTGTCTGGTTTGAACACCCTATCTTTTTATGGCATGCAAGATTATTCATCTTAATTTGCCAACATACATCTAGGTGTGTCTACTATTAATCAAAGTAAGTCTGACTTTGATAATTTTTCATACTTTAATTTTTATAAATAAATAAAAAATCCATCAAACTCCATTTGAAATGTTTAAGGATATGAATTGTAAATATATTCATAAATTGATATTGGATCGTGTTATATCGCCAGTTATTGTATTATTTAAATTGAGCAATTTATTCAATGGATCACCTTTTATTGCTTTGATCATCCACAAAGATTATTATTAAAGATATCTAATACATTATAATAATTTATGTTTGCTAAGAAGCTCAATTATAGCTATTGTCGATAACAAAACAAGCTTTAGGAGCAATATCAGCAAAACTGCTTATCCTTAAGTCTAAGAATTTTGTTTATGTTCTCAGCTTAAATGCAAGCTTGTATAGTAATTTTGATGACTCATCTTAAATTTATTAAATAAATTTAAACAAAAACTTGCAAAATTAACTAATCTTTGCATAACCCCAATATTCTTACCTTATTTTTTATAATTGAAGCTAAACCATCTCACATAAAATTATTGTGTGAATTATTTGATTAATTAAATTAAAAATGAAGAATAATTAGATTATCATTAATAATATTATATCTCAATAAACTAATTAAAAAATCTATGTTAGGTGAGAATAATTTCATTGACTTCTCAATATCTCAAGGCCTATTTTGATCATGTCTTGAGTTAAAATAACTATTTATGTTATTTATAGATTTTAGAATACCTTTTTTATAAATATCATAAACTGCTCTCTTCTTAGTTGATCAATAGGAGTAAAATTAAGAAATTAGATATGATTATAATTTTGATAGGCTAACAATTAAGAATAAAAGTAGTATCAATTGTAGTTTTTTATATATACAAATAGAGTTATTTTCAATTTGATCATAGAAACTAATTGGATGGACAATTTACAGAATAGCTGTTATAGAGTTTTTAGAACTTAAGTTTATGATTGATATCTGATGAAACCTCTGAGCCATATTTAGTTGTGATAAGTCATTGTCGAAGTTTGATGTCTACTATTTTTTGTAATTAATCAACGTTAGCCATTATAATTAAATTACAATGTCACAATTAATCAATTTAATTTAACTACTTCTCATTTTTAGATTGCTCGCTATTTTGTGCATTTAATTCTCCAGATTTGAAGTAACCCATAATAAATTTCCAGAAAAACTTTGTAAAATAATCTTTTAGATGAATTCAAGCTAAAATTTTTAATAAATAAGTGGAAATCTATATTTAATAAAGATTTTGATTATAATGTACAGTAATCAATAATGCAAGAAGAATCTATATGAGCATCAATAAATGAAATGATTCTAAGATTATAGACCTTAAAAGGCTATTTATGAGCAAGTACTTAATATTTTGACTCGCCTAATTTGTCTTATCGGCAAAATTGAAACATCAATAGCTCAAAATATTGAAAATTGACATCCTCGAACTTCAAAAGCTTCATAAACCACTTCTCAATACAAGGCTGTTAATCCTACATCTAAGCCCTTCTTATGTTAATTATCTATATTTAGATATTAATTTTTAATCATTATTAATGGATTTAATTAAAAAAGTAAAAGAGTTATCAATAATTATATTTCACTTAGGATGATTTTATTAATAGTAGTACATAATTAATTTTTTTAAATAATATTTATAAATTAAACCTATATTTTTATAAATTATTTAAGATATAATTTAATCTAGAAATTGCTGTATCTATAACCTCTAATTTAAGAATGGGCTTATAAGCAATTTGAATCTAGAACTGGGCGATATTGAATTATTTTAAGCTGATATATGATCATAATTGAAGATAAAAGTATAACGAAGGAAGCCAGAATATCCTGGAGATATTAATAAAATATACCTATTAAATAACATATAAACAATTCGCTCTATTAATGCAAAATGCCCAAACATACTTAATTATGTTTATTGCTCTATAGCCATTACATTCAAATTGTTAATTATATTTAAAGTTCACTTAATTTCATAATCTTTTACATACCTCAAATTTATACATAGTGATTTGAATATTCTTAGCAATCTTATCAACTTTATTGATTTTCATTTCCAACCCAAAGAGTTTCTGTTAGATTAATTACTTGTTAAC
Organism: Oxytricha trifallax; assembly: GCA_000711775.1. Classification (NCBI taxonomy): domain Eukaryota; phylum Ciliophora; class Spirotrichea; order Sporadotrichida; family Oxytrichidae; genus Oxytricha; species Oxytricha trifallax. The sequence continues at coordinate 10,541 of ARYC01008958.1, forward strand.
TTTCTTTTCTCTTTGCTTGTATATCTTTTCTACAACCAATTCAGTGTTGCCCTTTTAATCTTTTTTCTCAATAAATTCTTATTTAATACTATTTAATTACCTAATTTTTTAATTCTTCGCTTACTAGCTTTAATGAAAAATCTTTTTTATTTTTCTATACCAATGCTATATTGTTAGAAAATTTTTAATAATTTGAAAATAGTATATCTTTTGCCCTTAATATTTATAAAATAATTGCATATAAAAAAATAGTATATAATTTAAAGCTTAAACCAATTAATAATTAATTGTTAAGAATTTTTCTCAGCTTTAGTGGAAATTTTATTCTCCAGTGCTTCAATCTGCTGCTTACTATACTCTGATAATTTCTTTAATTCTTTTCGGTTTTTAAGCTTATCATTCATGAATTTAGCCTCCTCTTACTATTTAAGGTGAATAATTCCATTGTAAATGGCTATTTAAAAGCAGTAAATTGTTATCTTGAGACATTTCGTCGATAAATGCTAGTTATTTTATCAAATTTGCATAAGTTATTGTAAACTTATTAGTCGATTTATTTTATTTGAGATTATTTTAGATTAGAGTTGGCTTCTGAGCTGGAAAACTCTTTTTTAATGGCTATGGGATCAAACACCCCCACTAGTAGATTTTTTATTTTTAAGTCAGATAAAGTTTATAACGCTGTGTAGTAGTAGCAGATAAAAATACTTTTGTGCGATAAAAGAAATTACCCACCAATGACTTTTATATAAAAATTATAGTAAAAAATAAAATTTTACATTTTTTCAAATATATAATTTTTCCATAATATTAATTTGCTCACTTAAACACAAGTTTGATGTAAATTATTATTTTTTACTATAAATTTATTTTTAAAATGTGAACTTAGGATTGGTCATATCTCGAAAATAATTAATCGCACACAATTAGTTTATTGCACTTCTACCAGCGTTAAAAACTCAAACAAACTATAAAATAAAAAGTAAACATAGTGAATGGTGTTTGATCTCATAGCACTTTTTTCATAATATATTTTTTGTAAATTGTTAATTTCACTTAAAATAATGCAATTATTGATTTTATGATTCGTCCGAACCGAAATTGAAAATAAGAAGATAAAAATTTACACTGAATGTGTATGTCCCCTTCTTCAACTAACGCAATTCAAGCCGCACTGAAGACATTTCTAACTTTTTAACAACAATTTCCAAGCTCCTTACTCTCTTAATCGTTGTTCTTTGCGCTTTCTCGATATAGTCTTTGGAATCTTTTTAGAGTTTGTTGCATTCTCCTTTTAGATAGATTTTTATGGTAGCTTTCTCTCAATTTTTGTGACATTGTATTTTATTATTTTTTTATATCTAATTAAAATTAATCAGTTTATAAGAATATATTTTAAAGAATTTACTTGTTGTCTAAAAATTTCAATTTGGACAATATGATTTCAAGCTTTAAATTTTAACAAAGAACATAAATATAAACAATAAAAATTAAGAGGACTTTTAATGAAAATAACTTGAAATTTTATTAAATTTTTGCATCTACAAATTCAATTTTAAATTTATTAATTTAGCTAAGTTTTCCAGATTATCCAATGGTTTTGGAGTTAATTTTTAAGATTATTTAGTTTTTCTATTGAAACTGCTGTAAACTAATTTTTAGTATGATTACTGTGAATATGAGTTTAAAACATCACAAGGTTACAGTGGATTATTATAAAATAGAAAGAACCTATTTGTGAGAATTAGCTTTAAATTTAAGAGATCTTTTCTTATCATTTCTTTTGGTTTGAGAAATCTCTTGTCCTCCTCTTTTACATTTATGATTTGGTGAAAATTTCTAATTTACAATACAAAAAATGATATTTCACCAGGGTAAAGCCGCTTTAATCATATATTTTAATAAATAAGTAAATATATTACACTTATAGCAATTCTTTATCATATTAAAGATTAAAAAAAGAAAAATAAATAAGATAAAATTATAATAAATAGGGAAAATAATGGAATGAGATTCTCCAAAAGATTATGTGCTCCATGTCAGAAGTGCCAAAATTATATTAAAGATAATTTTTTCATCAGTACATACCTTGAATAAGAGCGAGAAAATACATACTTACAAAATCTAAAGAAATTAGCTTTGAAAGGAAATTTTATTCAAGCAAAATTATATTTATTAATTAAAGAATCCTTAATTTAGCTTTGTAAAATGTATGATGAAAAGAAACTTTCAAATATATTATGGATCTACGAAAGACCCTTAACAAAATGATTTTCTTTTAGTTAAGGTTAATGCATGAAAGTAAATTATTATCAAAATCCTTAAAAATTATATTGATAAAAGTAGACTATTTAGGCCTACTTTATTAGGATTTTTTGGGGTTCATTAGGGGATTAGGGTATACGAATTGTAAATTAGTGTGTATTATAGGTATTTGTTTTAACCTTTACTTTAAACAGTTCCTTGGCATCATAGGTAAACATTAGTAACCTGATTCCCTTGTCAAACTAATTTTTAGTCTAGTATACGTGCTCTATTGTTAGACTTTATACAAATTTATTAAGGCATTTGTCTTATTTTACCTTGTATCATATTCTAGTATAGATACTGCTGTATTCTTTGCTTTGAATATTTTTCTCATTTAAATCTCAAGTAATGATTTTTTGGCATATCTCATTCTTTAAATATGCTGAATAAAGCCTAAATATATCACTTAAAATCGTCATCTCTCCAGTCCCTCTCTGGAAGTATTCAAAAATATCTCAAACGTTACCAAGTTCACTAGCTTCATTTAACTAAGATCTTTTTGATTATTCCTACTCCAAGAGGAAAAAGAAAGCAAAATATTCTTATGCTTCAAATCTCTGTGTAGATATTCTAAAGTATAAAGCTTTTCTATACCTTTGCAAAAATAATAATACAAAGAGATAGTTAGCACTGGAATAATGAACAATAATGCTCTAAAACTTAATATTTGAGTTTACAAGCCTTAAAGCCGAAGTCCTTAAATTGCTTGGAAATTTTGGAGGAGATGTTTTTAATCCAGGATATTTTCTATGAAGCATGGCGCATCTCTCTCCAAGAGTCATTTCTGACTGCTTCTGTTATATATTAAGTTTGTTATTTAGAATTCATTATTGTGATCTGATAGCTTGCTTGCCTTTGTGATTTATAAAAGGGTTTTTTTCTACGAGCATCGGAACTTTTATAGCATTTAGCAAGGAACGCCGGTAAGTTCAATATTTACATTTTATTATTGGAAATTGATAAATTAAAAAGAAATAAATAATTATGAAGTGGACACCAATAGAGATCAACGCTGATGTGATGGTGCGTTTATATTCAAATAAAAAATGTAAGTTACACAAAAAACATATCAATTTAATTTTCATAGAGGTGCAACCCAGTAAGAGCCGTTTTAGCAAGAGACAAACAACTCGTAGAAAAACTGAACATAATTTTAATAATTATTCTATTAAACTAATTAAATTTCCATTTTAAAATAAATATTATCACTTAATTTTCATTAATTTTTAACTTAAGTAAACGGTTAGTCCTGAACCGGGTTCAGGCTTCTAAACCTAAGCAACATAAAAAAGTCATGCAAATTAACTAATACACCTAGGCTATTCAGCATTTGAAAGTTTATTCATATTGACAGCTTGAGTTATTAATTATTTTATTTAAATTTTAAAATAATGTTATTCTCTTGATTGAAGAGGCATTAAAATCTTTGTCATTATATTACTCAAAAAAGTATCTTATTTGATTATCAGTTGATTTTTTTATGATATTTTGAAGCTAATAAGCCTGAAAAAATCTTTGATGCTTTCAATTAATCATCTATTAACTTATTTCTGAAACTTTACAAGAATGATGCATTCAGTCTGAAAAATTTTGATTTAGAGTTAAAATTTTAAACTAGAATCTCTCTATCTATATCAATAATCTAAACATGGATAAGTCTCAATAAATGTTTGAAATTTACTAGCAATAGGTAGAGCCTTTAAGTTGCTTCAAGAAAGACTTTATTTTTTTATGGACTTAATTTTCTCTTGGGACCTCCATTTCAAAGAACTCATAATCCTCAGCACATATATAATTAATATGGAATTAATATCACTTTTTTTGGCAATTTTGGCATATAGATCATAGAAAGATTTATATTTTTATGTATATTATAGGGGAAATCATAGAAGGATAGATTTTGGTAGTGAAGCAACGAATTCACTTTCCTATTTTAACTGGAGCATTTTTGCAGATTAAATTTCTTTTTCCCCTTTACAAAGCTGTTTCATCGTTCCTTTGATTAACTAGTTTACAATTGAGTGTTGATCATTCACGAACAATTATTATTGATAAAAATAAAATGAAAGGAACGGGAGTGCTATCAAAGGAATCGAGAAAAGCAAAGGCATATATAGATCTTTTGGAATGATAAGTGATTCCTTCATTTCTGTTCAAGAATGACCAGTTTGACTCAATAGAATTTAACCAAAGAAATAAAAATGACGCTGGTGGCGTGAGAAAAAGTTTTATTGTAAAAGCGGAGTTCGCTATCATTCATAAAAAACGAGAATTTGAGGTCAATGTTGAGTGCTAAATCAGCAGGAGAATGGATTACATATCATGTAAATATGAGTGTGAGGAAAATGATTGAAATTCAATTTATTGATTATTGTTAATTTGCCGCTTTTAAGAAAGCTGCGCTCATTTTTAAATAATATTCATATTTATACAATCTATCTAAATTTTACTCTACATTCGAGTAAGAGCAGAGTTTCAACGTCTTTGAGAGATTTAATGATTAAAAAGTTGTTTTATATTTCTTAATTTAGATATAATGAGATAATTAATAATATAATTCATCAATATTTTTTAATTAAAGTGCTCCTGATAATGTTCTAGAGATTTTAGGAGGTGAGCTTTCAGAATTTAATGTACCAGTTAATACGGTTATGCACTTTAATTAAACCTCCTTATTCAGTTTTAAATAAAGTAGGAGCACAACCTAATTAAATTAATTATTATTAGAAGCAAGTTAATGGAGAAAGTTTTTTTATTAAAAAAGAAGTGAAACTCTGAAACTTAGAGAAAGTCTATCAAATCTTTTTTTTACATATCTTATTCAGGTTGATCTCCATGATTAGCAGTAAAATCTTAGTCACCTAGAATGATATATCCATAATTTTAAATTTCAAAAACATTTATAAAAACTTGACGCAATATGGATTCTGTGAATGATGCATTGAAAAGAAAATAATCTCAAGATTTAATAGTAAAATAACTGAAAATATATTTTCAAATACTTGATATAGCAATGTAATTTATCTTAAAACTAACTTAATAACCATAAATGGATTGTTCTTGGCAAAATAGGAAGGAAAAGAAATTTCATTCTTAAAGCATTGCTAAGCGAATAGAAAAAAGCTTTTAAAACTAATAAAATAAAGATAAATGAGAAACTTAACTACCCTATAATATCAATAAAAATTCTATGATGATTCTTCGAGTGAAGCAAATGTTGCTATTTATTTTTTTCAAATTACAACTCTTTAATGAATTACCAGAAAAAAACTTCTTCTTTGGTGTTAATGGAACTCTGAAAATTCAGTATATAAATGAAGTAATTTAAATAAGCTCAAAAGAAAAGGTACACTATTTTCGTTAGAAAAAAAACAAAGAATTAAATTCAGGGATATCTCTTTGTAGGAACAGCAGAATCATGCATTCATTTAAATAAAGCTTTGATTTTAACTTTATTGAAAAAATTAATAATTCTTTATACTAGATGAAAGTGCGCAGCAAATTAAACAGAAAGAAATAGTCTAAATCTTAGCATGAATTGAGTTTAAGATTTATGAAATAACAAATTAAATAAACATAGATGCAGTAACTGGCACTAAAAGATAATAACATAGGCTCTAGCAAGCCTTAAGTGAAGGAAAAGAAGCCAAGACACATTAGAGCTAATATAAAATGTGAACTTATTCATTCGTTTAAATATAAGACTTGGGGAAAAATTTCCTGGCTTATTTATGATAAAAAAATTTCAGGGAAGTTTGCTGGAATATAAAATATATTTTAATATTTTAAGTTTAGAAATCACAAGTGGTGCGGACACTTAAAATATTTTTTTGTAAACATTGGCTTTTCTGCTTATCATTTTTTATTCTATATAAATTGAGTAAAAATTGTTTGAATTTCCAAAAATTTATAATTAACAAACAAGTATTAATACATGCACGCTATTTTAATTCTTTTTAATTTCAATTATATTAAAATGGCTCTTATCTAAAAGTATATGAAATTTCGAGAGACTTGCCTAATAAATAAATTAAATTACTCATATAATTATTGTTTTAAAAATGAAATTAAGTTTTTAATATATCAAAGTAAAAAGAAATATTATTAAGTTTCCAACAACTTGTTTAAGTAAAATCACCTGTCTTTAAATTCTATTTTTTAATTAAAAAATTATTAATTCTTTTAACTTAAGTACTATCACATATTTATATGAACTTTAATATATTAAAAACTTAATTTCATTTTTAAAACAATAATAATATGAGTAATTTAATTAATTTATTCGACACTTCTCTTGAAATTTTATCGATTTTGAGATAAGTGCCATTTTAATATAATTATAATTAAATAGAATTAAAATAGCTTGAATACATAAATTTTCAATTAGTAATTAACTTTTGGAAATTCAAAAAGATTTTATTCATTCTATTTTATTTTTAAATTCTTTTGTTCAATTTTAATTTTATTTATCTAAATTTATCATAATTTATTTATAGTTATTATCTATTATAATAAGGATAGCTAAATTGAGAATCATTTTTAGTGTTAAACATATCCCTTTAAGAATTATTTGTATAAAAATATTGTTTTTTAAAATAATTTTGCAAAATTTGTCATAATTACATTTAAAAATATTTAGATAAGGAAACTTCTATCCCATGACTTATTTAAATAAATTAAGAATCTCTCTTCTATATGCATTCTTTAGCTTTTTTATCTGTGACTTTTTTAGCAGAACTCTAAATAAAATCACTTTATCTACCTTAAAATAATACATCAATTGGCTAAAGTAATGTTTCCTGTAGTGTCCATTAATATCACTCTAATATAACACTATTCCCAGTTGAAACTTTAAATACAGTTGATATGTTTAGTCTTTCCGATTACTTCCTTATGTCTTTATACTCATAAGTTGTCAAAAAATAAAATGATTTTCTAATAAACATACTTATTATTGCAGTAACTTAATATATTATTCTGTCATGTATAGAGTGAGAGGATAACAAAAGTTTTGCACCCATTAACCTCATTAATTCCACAAAGAAAAGCATAAGTTTTAATATTAATCATTAATAATAGACTTCTACGCTGCTGTCCCTGTTATACCAAGATCTTGCGAAATATATATTATACTCTTAAGCCCTCTGAAACTAATAAAATATATAATTTAAATAAGACTTTTAAAATGGAACAGTAAAATCAATCATTCTCTTAATTCAATTGACATTATTGTAAAATATTCCATTATGTTTTTTATTTGTTTGCTATAGATTTAGCAAATTTATGAAGCTCAGGGATTGTTGATGAAAATATCACAGTTCTCTAAGCGATAGAGAATTGAGCAGACTAATTTTTATCTTGTTATTAATAAAATAGTCAATGTGATGCTTGTTAATATTTTAAATGTATCTTTGGTTTAGAAGAAGGTTGCTACGTTTGCATATTCAAGGCAAATAAGCAGTTAGACCTTATAATAGCAAAAGATTTGTGAAGCAGCCTTGCTATATAAGTGTAAATTTAAAATGATTGAGTAACTTAATATAATAATCACACCTATCACGCAATTAACAGTAAATCTATATATTAATTGTCATATACTGGGCCATGGAAATTCATGTAAACTTAAAATAAATTATATTTAAACTATAATTTCCACTAAAAAACCATAATAACCCTAATCTGGTATTCTTAATAGGCTACTTTGATAAAATAAAAATTGACCAAACTACTTAAGGTTTTTAAGTTTTGATTGAATAACTTGCTTAATTTTACTTTAAAAATGTCCTTCACTTAGTTCAAATATCATTTATAAGTAATGCAAGTTTAAATCTCTCTCTTGGCAAATTCTTCTAAAACCCCATGGATTTTTTAAGAATTAAGATAAGGGGGTACAATTGATTAATTAAGAATTATTATTATATTGGCTAAAATCAATTAAAAATAGCGTAAAAGATAATATACACACCCTGATTGGTTTATTTTATACGGAAAATAATTTGAACCAATGGCTTTAATTATTAGTCTAAAAAGATTCAATTTACGCCAATAATAATAATTCTTAATTAATCAATTGTACCCCCTTATCTTAATTCTTAAATATCCATGGGGTTTTAACTTAATATGGTATGTCATCACTTGTTTGTTAAGTTACCTATTTTTATTTGAATAAAGTCCCTTAATTTAAAAAAAATGATTAAATTAAAAGCAAGATTACATTATTGTAGGAATACATTAGAGAAGGAAATAAATTAAATAATCTATTATTAAATTATTGGCATTTACTTTGTAAAAACCTAGAAAATATATACTTTTTTTCAGAAAAAAATAAAATAAGCAGGATTTTAATATTGGCGGTATTACTATATCGCATCGTATAGCGAGATATATCGATTAATTTTAGGTAATTTATATAAATTAATTTTGCCCCAAAAATAAAATCGATTATCAAGCTGCAGGGGATTAGAAAAATAAATATTGCAATAATTAAAATCAAGCTTATTTTAAATTAAGAATTGAATGAAAATCAAATTTTTCAAAGTTTGAGCATATATAAATGTTAATAAATAAATTTAATTTAAATTAAACAAATGTATTTATAAATTAGTTAATTGAGAAATAGCTCATATAACATAATAAGATAAAGTTTTTATAGGTATTTCATCATAAATAAAATATAATATTTAAATATGATCTAAATGGTATTTAATTCATTTAATTAGGAAATAATTATCTTACTAACACTATAAAATAAAGTAGTACTCAATAAAAAACAATAGATTCATCTTAAAATAAATAAACAAATCTAATTAAGGTATTATTTTTTGAGTGTAAGTAAATTTTCAAATTAATCTAGATTGATGATATATTAAAATTGTTGAAATACTTAAAATGATGTGAATAGAGGAAATATGAGAATATAGAGCGATTTGACATTGAAAAATCTCAAGCTGTATATTATAGAATATTACAAGATATTCTGAGTATCCTCACAGCTGTGTCGACAAACAAATCCGCACTGCTGTGCGGAATATTGTTGAAATCTGAGCCACTTCAACCTTGATTTGTCTTAATTCATCCTCTTATAGGGGAAACCTCTCTGGGCTCTTAATGCCTATTTTTAATTATTTCTTAATTATTATTAAATTATTAAGGAATTTAATTTTAATTTTTAATAAAAAATTAAATTTAATAAACGAAGTTTAATTTCTCTATAGAGATTTCTTACTAGTGATAAATTATAAATTTATTAAATTGCGTTAATTTATCTATTCCTTAATAATTTAATAATAATTAAGAAATAATTAAAAATAGGGCATTAAGAGCCCAGAGAGGTTTCCCCTATAAGAGGATGAATTAAGACAAATCAAGGTTGAAGTGGCTCAGATTTCAACAATATTCCGCACAGCAGTGCGGATTTGTTTGTCGACACAGCTGTGAGGATACTCAGAATATCTTGTAATATTCTATAATATACAGCTTGAGATTTTTCAATGTCAAATCGCTCTATATTCTGCATATTTCCTCTATTCACATCATTTTAAGTATTTCAACAATTTTAATATATCATCAATCTAGATTAATTTGAAAATTTACTTACACTCAAAATAATACCTTAACATATTTATAATATATATTTTAAATATATTTAAAGGTATTTAAAATTAATCATAGTGAGAAAATTATCAAGTAGCTTAGATATTCCAATCAAAGTCTTTAATTCATGATTTCATAGACGGTGCAATGTAGATTCGAGATAAACTAATATTACCATCGAAGAATTAACGAAAAAAAATCCAATGAAGAATAGAAGAATAACATTTGATGTTTGCAAGATGCACGACAAAGAAACACAACTTAGCATTTTCATCTGCTTAGTCATAACATAAAAGATTTTACTTTGACAATTCTAGCATAATTTTCATATCAAGTCTTAAACTTCAAGTTGTGATACATATTTGTGTGAATTTTGGCTCATCGATTGCAAAAACGACCAATTGACCTCCAAATTTATTGAGTAAAATTGAGATTTACGTATATTAAATTGCATCAACATTTTTAGTTTGCTAAGATATTCCATTCAAAGTCTTTTATTCATGATTTCATAGACGGTGCCATGTAGATTCGAGATAAACTAATATTCACTTTGAAGAATTCACGAAAAATAATCCAATGAAGAGTAGTAGAATAACATTTGATGCTTGCAAGATGCACGACAAAGAAACACAACTTAGCATTTTCATCTGCTTAGTCATAACATAAAAGATTTTACTTTGACAATTCTAGCATAATGTTTCATAACAAGTCTTAAACTTCAAGTTGAGATACATATTTGTGTGAATTTTGGCTCATCGATTGCAAAAACGACCAAATGACTCCAAATTTATTGAGTAAAATTGAGATTTACGTATATTAAATTGCATCAACATTTTTAGTTTGCTAAGATATTCCATTCAAAGTCTTTTTTCATGATTTCATAGACGGTGCCATGTAGATTCGAGATAAACTAATATTACATTCGAAGAATTACGAAAAATAATCCAATGGAGAGTAGTAGAATAACATTCGAAATTTGCAAGATGCACGACAAAGAAAAACAACTTAGAATTTTCATCTGCTTAGTCATAACATAAAAGATTTTACTTCGACAATTCTAGCATAATGTTTCATATCAAGTCTTAAACTTCAAGTTGTGATACATATTTGTGTGAATTTTGGCTCATCGATTGCAAAAACGACCAATTGACCTCCAAATTTATTGAGTAAAATTGAGATTTACGTATATTAAATTGCATCAACATTTTTAGTTTGCTAAGATATTCCATTCAAGTCTTTTATTCATGATTTCATAGACGGTGCCATGTAGATT
>ARYC01008961.1:0-27116 GCA_000711775.1 Oxytricha trifallax
CAAACCTCGCATATACTCACATAAAATAATAATATTTAAACATTAAACCCCTACATAAACCCTATTAAAACCCTAATAAAGTATGCACTAATAGTCTACTTTTATCAATCAAAAACTCAATCAAACTACTGAAAGGGTTTTGGGGTTTTGATTGTTCTCAAGAGAAGGATTTTTAATAACATAAGCTGTACTCCCCAAATAACCTAAATTAATACTCATATTTTGGTCGTTAGTTCATGCTATGATTCCTTTTGTAAATAAAAAGAAATATATTAAATTTTATGGAGATCATTGATTTTAGGATAAACTTTATTATTAATTATAAATAATTTTTAACTTTTGCTATGCAACTTCATACAGATTATGAAAATATTGAAAATTTAGAAAATAATTACGACAGATATTCTCATGTTTATTTCTTCAAAATTAATACATAATATTTTTAATCTCTGTTATTTAATTAATAATAAGCAAAAATCATGAATTTATATATTAACTTTATATATTTTATTTCTGGTAGTATTTTTTCAGTTGCTTCTACATTAATTTCATAGTTTACTACTAAAACATAAATTTCATGGATGTAGCGTTCATTGATTTTGGAAGAAGATTTATAGTCATGAAAACACTCACTGCTTTGATTGAACCTAATAGATTTAAAATTAAGAATTATGACCTATAATTTCAATAAAATTAAATAATTATAATATGAATCATATATTAAAGCTTAGTATTTAATATATTTAAAATAATTTAAACTAATTAATTGATAGTTTAAATTCAATTCTTTTTTATAGCATTTTTATCTTATAAAGAATTTAAGAAAATATATTTTTATTTGTAAAAAAAAGATAAATATATTTTAAATGAATCAATCGATCACAAATTTTTTAATAAATTTGTAATAAATATAATAATTATAAGGATTCGTAAAATTATCAACAAAATATTAAAATCGAGTTAGATTTCAAAAATTAATTTGAGATTTAAATATTTATAATTAGTTTAAAACAGAAAAATTTATTTTTAGAGTTTAATCTAATGAAAACATTTCCTTTGCTGAATATATTTGATCGTAAGTCAATGCTGAGTTGGTTAGATATGAGAATTATTTTAAAAATTATATTTTTAATTTTTTATTAATTTAATTGTTAATAAATCATTCAATTTTGCTTATAATTTATTAAACAAATTTGTGAATCATAGTACTAGATTTTGGTTTGCGATATTACAGAAGAATCTAATTATATCTGGGACTAGTTCTTTTAATTTATAGTGTTTTAGGAAGTTTTTACTTAGCATAATACTTTGATTTAAAGGTTAACTATATAACAAGTGATTAGTGGGTCATGTTAAATTTTGAGATTAAAAAATTTATTATTAAGGGATTACAGAATTTTTAATTTTTTAGAAATATAATAAGATTTTGTATTTCTTTTGGTTGACAATACTTCTCATTGAAATGGGTAGAAGAATAAATAATGAAACTGATAATTAGATAAACTTAAGATTTACTAAATAAATTTTATTTCAATTTAATTAATTAAGTATAAAGTTTATTCAGATTAACTGAATTGAGAAATATTTTGGAACGCCTTCAATCAGATTGGGATGTCTTTATGGAAGATAAGCGAGCCTCAAAACACCTTCTCAATACAACTTTTAAATTAGCACTAAATTACTATACAACATGTCTTAAAATAAAAGATAAAGCATAATGTAGATAAGAACTCTAATCAACGATATAATTATATACATTTCAGTTTTTATTAGGAAAAATTTGCAAGATTAAAGAATGATATAAAATTATTTTAAATAATACAAGTGATTTAAAGCTTGTAAGATAGATTAGAGAAAGAGAACAATTACAACCCAATGAAAATATTAGGAATTCCCCTGACAAATAATATTATTTATGCATTATACACAGCTATATTCTCATTAGTAATTGCAATGATTTAAAAGAAAACTCAGTTTTTAGGTTGATTTTAGTGAAATATTTAAATTTGTTGCATTATTTTATGTTAATATTTGTGCTATAAAGAATTATTCGTAAGTTTTTTGTAAATGAATTACGTGGAAATAAAATATCCTTAATAATATCTAGGCAACTATTATTAATATTGTGTAGTTAAAAAAAGAAAATAAAATGAGTGAAGAGGATTTAAGTAAAATTAAGGATAGCTATAATTTAGATGATACTAAGATACTACAAAAATAAATATTATTAAGCTTCATTTCAAAACTATTTTTGTAAAATTTCAATGTTTTTTACAAAAATCTATGACTAAAATTAGCTTCTTAAAACAAGAGAACATGTAGAAGCCTACTTTCTAGCAATAAAAAACAGATTATGATTTTTAAATGGATGAGATAATTTGAGAAAGCTAAGAATTCTAAAATTAGTAATAAAAAAATACTTTATATCACAAGTCACAAAGTAACTCTAATAACTCTAATTTTTAATTAAATTCATTAAATTTTAATTGCTAGAAGTCTAACACAAATATAAGTGGAAAAATAATATAAGAAATGGATAACATAGATTACCAAGCTAAAGAAGAATAATTTTAATTAAACTTTATATTAAGTTTGTAAATAAAATGAGTCTGTAAGATTTTATGAAAGCAACAGAAGCTTAAATAAATTAATGCCCTAGGAGACAATCGATTAAACTGTCGATTTTTCTAATTAAAATGACTTAATTTCAATGGAAGAATTAAAATAAAAAATAAGGGATGGACTGAGAGCCCTAGCAAGTGATCCATTTAACAAGGAAGAATTTATTCAGGAAGATAGTCATGTCCTATTTAATGTTAGCTAGTTTGTCAAAACATTAGTCTATCATGTTATGTTCTTTATACTGTTAGGACCTCTTTTAACTCTTCCAATACTATATAAAATAGAATCACCAAGTTTCATTTACAATATGGGGTTCTTTGGTCTGAACAAAATTACGAAGTACACAATTCAATTTTATTAATTTTGAATTGATTATATTGTCAATTCAGCAATGTTTAGCATGCTTTATTCTTACTATTTCCTTGATGGTGTATTAAGATGAGCTCATCTATTGTAATTCAGTTGAACTAGTAATGGCAAGTTTAGCCATGACTATCAATGTCGTTATTATAGCTTAATATTTATAGTAAAATCTCAAATTTTTAGTTTTATAGCTTTGAGATATGCCACAACAACTGAAACCAGATTTAATGAGCTCAGATTTAGGAGATTTACTCTAGAAGAATTAGGGGCAGAGTATTTATTTGCTTGGAGAGATCTAAAACCTCATTAAGTTGATACAGAAATCAAGCACGCCATGATAAGAAATGAGATTGAAAATCTTACTTTTAACACAATGTTTCTCAGTAAAATAACAGAATATATGTTAGTAAGATTTACAGACTACGATTTCTATGAGAAAAATATCATCAATATAATATTAAATTTGGGATCCCCTACAGATCTTCAACATTTCAAAATCAAATGGCCACCTCCTCATATCTACTATTTTTACAATATAGTCTTATTTTAATTCAAAAAATTCACATGCACTATATATTAATTTTAAAAAAATGAAATAAAAAAATAATTAAGGATAATCATATTTTATTTGTTATAAAATTTAATTTTGTTGCTATTTTAAAACAAATATAACTTGATTTACCCTTAATTATTTTTTTTATTCCTTTTTATAATTAATATTTTGGGTATGTAAGTAAAATGGGGTGGTGGTCATTGAATTTGGATTTTTTTCAAGTTAAATTTTTCAATAATCAAGATTTAGGGGAGGGTCACCTAAATTTGCATTATTATAAAAATAAGTATGATGAAAAGAAAATACTGTAAGAATACCAAGCTAATATGAAACTTCATAATCAAAATTAAAAGAAAGAAAGAATGAAGCAGACCGTTAAATTTTTGACATCAACTATGTAAAAATCTCATAAATAAAAAACTAATATAGAAGAGATTAAATTTGTATTGATAAATTTATGAATTAGTATTATATAAAATATTTTTATAGATTCTAAAAAATACCTCTAAGATGAGTTTAAAGAAAAATAAATGCTCTATAGACGATGATGGAATACATATGAGCTATTATTTGAAATAAATGACATAGATTAAGGATTAAGATGAAGCTTCAAAGAAAAATAAAAAAGTTAGAATTAATGCTGAAAATTTTGAAGATGGTTAGAAAACGAAAGCAATTGATGGCCCACAAGAAAATTTATTGTTCGATGACCTACAAAATTAAGATTTTGAGGAGCAAATACAAAAATAAAATTAATACTTTTTTATTTGACTTAATAAAAAATCTATCAGCAAAATCTTGTTTTTTCTTCTTAAAATAAGTAAACAAATTTTACTTGAAAATGTTGTCAATAAACATATCAATTTATATATAAATTTGGTAAAAACAAAGCTTATTAGAGCAAAAATAAATATTTTAAATTAAAAATACAAGATGTTTAAAGTATCAATGAAAGTCATGCTGACTTGGATTAAACCATAGCTTTACTATCTCACGATGTAATGTTTTAAAGATACTCAGGGAGGCTAATATAGAAAGAATTCTTTCTGAGAGGGAAATTCAGCATTAAAAAGACAAGTCACTGGAAATATATGAATTATTCAATCTTACATGCTCTTATGCCATTTATTCTCACTTTGATATCAGATCTCAAGTACAGCGAAGAAAATTTTTAAAACATTAGAAAAAAAATTGTTACTTAGTATAAATTTTCCAAGATCTCTAATAAAAAAAATATCATATAATTATTCTTCTTAATTAATTATCCTAATCTTAATTAAATTTTAATTTAGATGATAAATATTTTTAATTTTTACCAAATTTATTTAAAAAACTTAAAAATTTTGATTAGCAACAAATAATAGAAATCTTTTCTAATTTTGTTTAAATATTAACTTCTTTATTTTTCACAAATTTATCTTAATGAAATTAAATATTATTTCATTGATATTTGTTTGTTTTAACCTATTTATTAGATATTATAATTTTATTTTTTTTATAATAATAAATCTTAAATTATAATATTGAAAATACGGACAAATTCTAGAGATATCGTCATATAGGATTTTGGTTATACACTATAGGTTGCTTATATTTGAATAATATCATGTTTAATTTATATATGATCATTAATTTAGAATGTGGCAGTGTTCTACTCAAACATCTAATTTTTAGAGACTGGTGTCATCGATTTTAGAAGAAGAGATCAAAGTGTAAAGATTTTTATATTATTTTGATTTAATGAAAGATTATTAATCATTCTTTTATTATAAGATGATTTCAACTTTAATTGAGCCAGTGAGATTCTAACTTAAAGGCATACATAAAATGCTGCCTCTCACAAATTTCTTTGATAAATAATCTTTGCAATGCTGGCTTGACATGAGAATTATTTGTCTTGATTTTGGTCGCAGATATTACACAAGAATTCAGCTTTATGCTACTGTTTACATATTGTAAGAAATTATATTAAAAAGTTATTAAATTTAATTTTGAAACTCATTGAAAAAAGTATTACAAGTCATTTTACTAGCAATAGTAGTATATTTCATTCTGAGTGCCATGTTCCTGGCTCACTACTTTGAAACAAATTTAATAGTATTCAATTACTCATAGTGGTGCCCACTTATAATGGAAATTCTTAATTTTCTACAAATGGCACTCTATATGATTCATCTTGGTGTAAGGATTAATTAGAGTACAGAGTAGTAGATAAACTTTATTTTTTTTATTATAAGTTAAATTTGATACTTTGTTAAAGTATATTTAGAATAGCAGAATTAAGGAATATTCTAGATAGATTATTATCAGATTGGGATTTAATAATGTCAACATAAAAAAGAGGCAATACAAGATTAATGAATACTACTTTCAAGCTCGCTTTTAATTATTATTAAGGATGTCTAAAAATTAAAACTGTTGATTTGTTTAAAAAGTTTTAAATGAATTTTTTATTATTATCATTTATCTTAAATTTCTTGGCCTTAAAATATCCCATCCCAATCAATTTAAGTATTTTCTAATTATTATTAGTATTAGGTTTGAAATTATTTAAAATTAAGATTGTATATTTCTTATATATTTTTGTTCAATTAATAATAAATATTTAATATAAGTCCTTTCTTTTTAAAGTAAGATAATAGATTTTAAAAATTTTAAATTGACTATTAATGAAAGATATAATGATAATATATTAATTATATCTTAACTCAAAAATTTCATACCTAGGAATAATTTAATTAGATATTTAATGAAAATACTGTTGAGGTAGAGGAAACTACCACTTTTAATAATTTAATTTTTTATTCGTTTTTATATATTGAAGAGTGTAAGAAAGAATTAAAAGAAAGTTTAAAAGTATTGTTATCTATTTAAGAGAGGCTTGAGAAAGAAAATTAATATGCTCCAATTTCATTACTTAAAGTACCTATGACTATGAATGTATAAATTTCTATATACACTGCTTTGGGAACTTTGATTGTAGCTATGTTATAATATAAATTATAAGCGAGGGGTGAATTACAAGACCTTTGTTTTTTTTTAAAAATTATTAAATAAATTTATTGGGCTAAATTTTATTCTTGTGTTTATTTTCTTTGGGTTTTTGAGTTTTATGTTTTATCATTAAATATGATTTCTAATGACATTATGATTTTTTAATAATAAAAACTTCAATTTAAAAAATAAGTTAAAATCGGTTTCACATTCATTTTTTCTCACTAATTTCATAGATTGTTACGTTGTCGAATTTTAAAAGTATTCATAGTCATTCAATTACTATATAATATTTTTACCTTAAATTTTTGAGCATTTGGAGGGAATGCGAATATGCTTATTCAACATATTTTGCGCAAATCTAGCACAATAAAGTTAAATTCAAAAATAAAAGAAAAAAATATTCATACCAAAAGCCTTTTACCCAAAATTACAAATATTGTGATTAAGTATATTAATTTAATTCTTAAAACGTTGTAAAGCAATTAAATTACATGGAAATATCTAAAATTAATATTTAAAGTTATTACTTTGCATATCCTGATTTAACTTATCAAATTGTAAATTTAATGATTATGATTATGATTATTATAATTATTATTGTAAAATGTATGCTCTAAATTAAAATCACTAAATTGATGACTAGAAAATAACAGACGACTAACAATCTCACAATAATGAAATACAACCTTAAATCAACTGAAATTGAAATTTGGAAGCATAAAATTCTATGATACAATCAGACTAAGAAGACTAAATTGATTTTGACGATGAATATAGCAAATATCAAAATATTTCGAATTTAAGATAAGAACTATAAACAGCAACTGATAATAAGAAGGATAACAAAGTATAGTATAATGACAAAAATATATTAAATTTGGATATAAAGTAAATTTAAAACAAAAATAGGAAAAAATAGTTCAAGAAGTAATGTACTCTAAGGCAATCGACAAATGTATTAAGCAATCATGTCAGAGACTCTTTTGATAATTTAAATATTTTTTATTATAATGAAGATGGAATTTATGAAGTGGAATAATTTATCCCCTAAAACAATCATAATAAAAAGAAAAATTCTTAAACTTAAGAAGAGGCTTGGGGAAGTAGTAACTCGTAAGATCATATTATTGCAAATTATTATTTTATGATTAATAAGTTATTTTATGACTATTATAAGTTCAGCAAGGAACATAGTTTGAAACATTTAAGATCATAGATGGTATAGAGATTGCTTGAAATTGCCAAAGATCCATTCAATTAAGATGAATTTATCGAAGAAGATAGTTACGCAAAGTTTAATTTCTAAATATTTACTAAGATGTTTCTGTATCAATTTCATTTATTAAAAGTGAGAAAAAAGAAACTATTTAGGGATATTTGAAAAGTTGTGTTATATTTTAAATGTATCACTTTGGATTCTTTTTCATATTTGGACCTCCTTTAATAATCTTTTTCCTATTATTTGAAGGAAAAACTTTTACTCAGAACATGGGTTTTTATGGCCTTACTAGAATTCATTTTAAGCAGTTCATCCACACATTCTCATTTTTGACAGCTATTATGTTATATAATCTATACAACGATTAAACTTAATTTAACGAGTTTAAATTTTTCTATTAATCTTTTTAAGTATAACTTGAATTAGGGGTTGTAGAATTATTCATGTCAACTATTACAACTTTCATATTTTGTTTGATGGTAGCTTTAAGATATGCAACTGCTGCTGACACTAGAATTTATTAACAATATCTAAAAATCTTCACTAAGGAAGATAATGACCATGAATATATAGACTAGGCTTGGAGTACTATAAAACCACAGGCAATTGATGATCATATCAAAGAGGCAATGATCAGAAATGAAATTGAAAATATTACTTACTAGACCATGTTTCTTAGCCAAATATATGATTAATATTGTCAGAAATTTAAGGGTATTAATATATTAATTATTTGATAAGTAATCATTATTATTTTACTAATTTCGAGAATTATGGAAGTTTTATTATGAAAATTTCTAATCAAATTTTATAAAAAGAATGAAAGTACTATAAAGAAATTTTATGAAAATATCAATTTTAATTTATAATTTATTATAATAATTGATAATATATCTACAATACAATAAAATATTAATTCTCTTAATTAATTCAATAGTAAATTAAGTAATTGAACATAGCCAGGCAATCACATCTTAATTATTTATATACTGCTCCTCTTTTAAATTAACTTAATATGACTTCTATGAGAGAAACAGTTATAACTTGCCATTATTAAGGAAAATGTTTCATAAAGCCACCTAATCATTCCATCAAGTAAAATAATAAGTTCTAAAGGATTACTCAATCAAGAAAAGTCTAACTTATAAGAAATCTCAAGTTATCTAGTAAAACTAGAATAGCTCATTTTCAATGCTAAAGACCATGAAAATTTTATTAATAAATCAATTTTTTATATTATAATTTTCGGATAAGGTGGTGAGAAAATGTTGAATATTGTATTGCCAAGCAGCGAAGAAATATTTAACAAGTATTCAGGAAGACTTTTTGTCAAAGAATTGTTCTTAGGTACTTAAGTTCATTTATTTATTGATATTATTTAAAAGTAATTATGCTTAGTAATATCCAAAAAATATGAAAAACTTAATATTTCTTTAAATTCATTTATTCTAAAGACCTTAAGCATTACTATATATCTTAGGTTTCGTACATGCTGTACTGCCGTTATTTTTGCAATTTTATGATGATTATTCTCACCAAAGTACAAACAAAGATTGGACTTTAAAATATTATGACTGGAGATTCTTGTTATATTTCTTTTGCAATTTTTACATAAACTTCTACATTTACTTTACTAACACAATCTTCCTTGATACTGCCTTGATTGATTTTCGGAGAAGGAACTATTTAATGCGTTTATGTGAGGTTATTATTGAACCAAATCGTTTGAGATTGAAGTAATCTGAGAAAATATTCCCACTTATTAACATTTTTGATAAAAATTCAATGCTTAGTTGGCTTGACACTAGGATACTCACATTGGATGTGGGTTAGAGATTTTATATAAGAATCTAATTGTACACAGCAATTTACATAATAATATATGGGATATTGGGGGTTATTTTGATAAGTTACATTTTTGGAGCAAATATATCTTTTTTTCTAGAAAGAGAGTGGTACTCTATAATTTATGAAACTCTAATCTTCTGTTATATGATCTTCACTATAATCTTATTTGGCACAAAAACAAATGAAAAAATTGAGAATCACATTTTTAGAATTACAGAGTTGAGAAATATCTTAGATAGACTTCTATCAGACTGGGATTTAATCATGGCTTCACAAAAACATGGTAATTAGCTCTTGAATAACACATATAAATTTGCATACTTTTACTATAAAGAACTGATGAAAACTAAAAGTAAAGAATAGTGTTAAGAGAGCCTGAGAGAGACGTTGAGAGCACTTAAATCTATATAAGAGAGATTAGAAAAAGAAAGTTTATACAGTCCCATTAAGATATTAGGGATCCCACTTAATAAAACCATAATATATTCTATATAAACTCATTTAGTAATTAATTTAATATAATTCATATTTATTTATTTGAATTTAAATCAAGGTTTACACGGGAATAGTTTCATTAATATTTGCTATTGTTTAGAAGAAAACAGGCATTTTTTCATGATAAACTTAATTTAAGATGTTACTTTCAGATAATTTCAATATTAGTTCATTGTATTATTGTATAGAAGATTTATTGTAAAATATCTGATTAGCAATAATAGTTAAATAGAATTAAAAATTCAATATGATCTTCCCCATAATGCAATTACTTGTGCTGGTTATTTGCAGTAAAAGCATTTACAGTCTTAGTGTTGGTTTTTAAAATCTTTGTTATTCTCAAATGGCAAACACATTGTTTTCGCTTAACCTGTTAGCATCATCTTATCATGATCGTATTAAAATACCCTGTCATTATTTGATATCAGAATCTTACTTAGATTGTCTCTTTACGTTTTATTCAAAAAATGTTTTACTTCATATTAGTTTACATTATAATTTATACCATTATAATTCTTTGGTTTCTTATCTCAAGAGATTTCTCATTATTTATTCTTCAATTATTCTAAATTATGAAGAGAAATTTTTGAACAACTGTGACTTGATTATTTCTATAATTATTTCTAGCTTTGTATTTAAAGTTCCCAATGATTGAATTTCCATTTAAATTATTTGTAAATGTATAATCAAGAACAACTCTAATGCCACTACTTTTAAGAATATTTATTAATTATATCAAACTTAAAATATAATATAATTGTGATTATTATCTCATCATGATCCTCACCTCCAACATCAGACTTATTAATATTTAATAATAATTTATTCACAATCCTAACTATTGCACCATGGAGCAAGCACAGAATTTCTTTTATTGATTTAATCCATGAAATCACTCCAGTTTTATACCAATTAAAATCAAATTAGTAGTATAATTATAGGATTTCTCATACATATCTTGCTGAACTGTGTTTAACTTCTAACTAATTGTTTGATTCAAGCTATCGTTAGAAATTAGTTCCTTTAAACCAGTATCTCTTCTAACAACTAAATATAAAAAGTATTTCTGTAATCATTTTCACCAAGCTCTATTCTAATTGGAACTCCTTTAAGTTCAATAAAATTATAACATTATAGTGTTTATAATTTCCAGCCAGGCTTGTAGTTTTCCCTATCATCAAGAATAACTCTTTAGCGATAATAAGAGATAAATTATTAAATACTCTTACACTAAACTACTTTTAAGCTATTAGAATATGTTTTCATATCTCTATTTAAAAAGCTCCTCTTCAATGCCCTTATTTTTAATGGGGACAATTACTACTTATGTTTCTGCAACAGCAGGTGGTAAAATCAATCCATTATCATCTCCATGTATCATAATCATAGCCCCAATAGATCTTGTAGATAAACCCCAGGAGGTTTAATGAACAAACTATTTCTAAGAGTGTTTATCTTCAAACTGGATCTCAAACATTTTAGCAAAATTCTGTCCTAAATTGTGTGATGTAGCTCCTTAAATCGCTCTTCCATTTTAAGGTACAATTAACTCTACTGTGGTTGTATAATCAGCTCCTGCAAATTTTTCACTTTAAGATTTAAGACCAGGTATTACAGGCAATGCAAGGACATCTCTATAGCAATCAGCGTATATTTGCAAAATTTTATGTGTCATTTATTCGGCCTCTTCTAATGATTCATGAGCTGTGTGACCTTCTTGCCACAGGAATTCCCTGCTTCTTATAAAGGGTGTTGG
This sequence comes from Oxytricha trifallax, assembly GCA_000711775.1. NCBI lineage: Eukaryota > Ciliophora > Spirotrichea > Sporadotrichida > Oxytrichidae > Oxytricha > Oxytricha trifallax. Next base: position 11,854 of record ARYC01008961.1, read on the forward strand.
ATGTTTAAATTCCCATCTTACTACATTTGACCATTAATTTAAAAGAAGTGGTAGCTCTCTGTATGATTGTATCCATTTAGCATAACTAGGGTACATAATAGTCTCACTGGTAGGTCTTATTGCAATTGGCTCATTTAGCTCAGTATCTCCAGATCTAGTAACCCAAGCAACTTCAGGGGCAAAACCTTCTATATGATCTTTTTCCTTACTAAGTGCACCTTCAGTTACGAACATAGGAAAATAGCAATTTTTTACATTAAGTTCCTTAAATCTACGATCAAGGTATTGCTAGATTTATTCCCATACAAAATAAGCTTGAGGTCGTAAAATGTAACATCCTGATATATCATAATAATCAATCATTTCACCCTTTGTTAATACCTATTAATACCATTAAGAAGGGTGAGTATTTTTAGAGTATTCAATCCCACTCTTATGCTTTTGGGATGATTTCTCAGATTTTTATTTATTTTAATTACTATTTTTAGATTTCTCAGAACTTCCTGTTTTAGAGGAGAAATTTTATCTCTAAAACTACATTATATCACGAGATGTTGTATTTATTAGGAATTAGTTTTTATATAAGTAAGTCTTTGTATTAAGAAATTGATTTGTCGAAGCTTTTCTTGAAATTAGTTTCATTTTTTTATGTGTGATTCAAATTATTTTATAATGTTTTATTTGATTTTATATTTGTAAAATTATATAAGCATTTTATGTCGAATATTAACGATTAATATTAATGTTCATAGATATAGTTGTAATTAAATTGCTTTAATTTAAAATTACCAATACATTCTTTAGTCAATTTAGATCTTCTCTGACATATGCCCTTCTCTAATTTGTATCTTTTTACCTGATAGTGAGAACACTAATTGTCATAACAAGCGTCATTATTGTAGGAATACATTAGAAACTGGGAAATTAATTTAAATTAAATTTATTATAAATTAAAATATTGGCAGTTAAAGTTGGCCAATTTAAACGATCTTGGGCTCATTCGAAAGAGAATTCAAAATTAGCTGGACTTTACTATTGGCGGTACTATTTTATTGCATCTCTGGAGCGAGATAACTCGACTTTAATGTGAAGGTGTAATTTAACGAATTTATAGTGTTCACATTAAAGTCGAGTTATCTCGCTCTAGAGATGCGATAAAATAGTACCACCAATAATAAAGTCCTGCTAATTTTGAAATCTCTATCGAATGAGCTTAAGATCATTTAAATTGGTCAACTTTAACTGCCAATATTTTAATTTATAATAAATTTAATTTAAATTAATTTCCCAGTTTCGAATGTATTCCTATAATATTAATGCACTGGAAAAACAAGCAATTGATAACCAGAAGAAGATAGTTAAGTCTCTTCCTAAATTGTAATGAGTTTGAGCATAGATAATGTACGGATCTTCCTTGTGTCTTACTTCAAAGGGGACATAATCTAAATAATGAGTTTTGTTTGGAGTTGCCAGTTCGTAGTAACCAACTTCATCATCGCCAAAGCAACCACCCTAATATTCAATTTGACTTGCCTTTCCAGTCTTTGAATTTACATCTTCGATATCTATCATAACACAGAGTCTTTTCAAAACTTCATACTTGTAGCAAGTACCATTTTTATAGATACCACCATGAAGAGACTTACAAGTAAAATCGCATGTGAAATTAGTGCACCAAAGTTCTACTTCAGTTTCTCTCCAAGCTTTGAAAGATAAACCTAATTCTCCACTATTCATTGTATCGTTTAAATTTTAATGTGGTTTTAAAATAATTATGAATATGGAAAACTATAAAAGTGGTTAAGAAGTTGAAGTAACTCCAATATCTGAACTAGTGTTATTATGAGAAGCACCACTTTAATTTTAGCTTCCTGAATTGAAAGAGCTTGGTGCGTACCCCCAATGATATTAAGTTTTATTCTTTGAATTCAAACATTAAGGTAAGTCTTCAATGTATCTATAGTTTTCTTATTCCGAGGTGAAATCAGATATGTATGACTTTTCTCTTGACAAAGGCCTCCACCATAACTCAGCACAGTAATCTTCACTTTAACCCACTGGTATTTAAGTAATATTTTTTAAATCTAGTTTTGGAAATATTCCCTCTGTATTGTTAAACCAGAAGTATGATTGTTAGTATGTAAGTAAGTTATACAACTAACGTTCCTCCAAGAACTACGAGGGCTTATCATGATGTTCCATAATAATCATCTGGCTTCTGCTCCAATTCGAATTGATAAAGGGGTTAATTTTTAGAGCGAAAGTTAATTAATCCATTTGATTAGCAATCTGATCTTTGTTCCATTCAAAAATCTCTCTCTGGTAGTGTCTCATGTTTCTGCCGTGAGGAGACATGAAAAATATAAGGAAAAACACGAGAGAGAAGGCGAGGAAGAAGGGAATTAATACGCAAATCAAGTAGACTCGTTTATAGTTTGGAGTATCGTAGCGTTTGATTCGAAGAGGGTCCGATATCAAGACATTTTCAAAATTTACTTGCTTCATTTTTCTAGTTTTTATATTTAATTCGTTTTATAAAATTAACCTATATTTCTAATTTAAATTTTTAATGATATAAGTTTAAATTATATGAATATAAATAGATAAATATAAAAATTAAATTAAAATCAACTAATAAAGGGTTTCTTTGAGCATTAATTCCATTAATATAAAAATAATCTAATTTAAGTCAGTATTTTAATAATAATCAAGAAAAATGTTGAATTTTGCTTCAAGAAGATTGACTATTTAAGGGTTAAAAGAAAATTTACAATTCAAATTCCAAAGCTAAATCCATTATTATATATCTAATTATTTATTAAATATATATTTTAATCTTCATAAATAATATTATATAAAATAGGATTATTAGTAATAAAAAGAGACTATAGAAAAATAGAAACTCTAAAAAACCTATAAATTCCTTAAATCTTGTCCCATTTTCAAACAATAAACCTCAAAAAATTTAACTAAATTGGCTGTTATTTTCGTTGAGTAACAAATTACAAAAGGAAAATTTATATATTAAGAGGGAGATGAAGTGGATGGATTTTATTTAATATAAAATGGAGAATTTTAAATTCAAAAACTAATCAATACTTCCAATAAATAAGTGCTTAAGTCTAAGTTTCAATTAATATTCTAATTATATTATTTAATTTATACCCATGCTAATTAATTTTTAAGTTTATAAGTAATATAATTCATAATAAGTTGAGGTCAGGATATAACTCAGAAGGAGAAAATTGCGCTATTCCTATATTCGGAGACTTAGACTTAAAGAAAAGAAAAAATAAGAAAAATCCACAAAACCAAAAAAATATCAATCTGTCGTAGAAATTAATTTTTAAGAGGAAGATTTTTAATTAAAAAACCATAGAACAGCAATAATTTAATCTATAATAAAATCATTAAGAAAATATTGAATAAGCTTTTGGGAATAGAAGTCAATCACCAGACTAAAAATCAATTAGCAATTAATAGATATTTAATTTAAATACAAAATCTCATAAAATTCAATTTGATCCGTTAAAGAAGGCTCTTGAAGACAAAGAAATGTAGCTTATTAATTATAAAACTACTTCTGATGAAATAATAAAGGTAAAATAAACCCAGATACTATTTAATTTTAATGTAATTTTGAATAATCATCCAGGCAAAACAATAAGAGGTCATTTAATGATAAATATATACACATATCATCAACTTTAATTAATATATAATTGCTGCTTTTGAATGCAATAAAAGCATAAAATTATATATTTGTAACCACTTATTTTAAACAAAGCTCCATAATGGTTTATTATTTTATTTTTACTATTTAGATTGTATTATAACAAAACTAATTTTTGATATTTAGTTACTGAACCTGTAAACTTAAGGACAATTCGGATTGTTTGACTGCATAGATGGAAATAGAATCAGACAGTACAAAGTCTAATGCTTATCGGATAAAGCTACAATCCTAAAACTTTCCCTCGCAGTAATAAATTAACATTAAATAATTTCATATAGGACTATAAATCAAATTTGGCTTTATATTTCTTAGAAGAGAAAGAAATAACTGATAGCATAAGATCAGAGTAGAGATTTCTTGCTAATTTGGAGTTCAAATATTTTGAAATTAATTAAAATTAAGAAGACAAGAAAAAGAAAGAGATCTTTGATTAGATTTTTGTCCAAGATTTTATCAAATATTATACTAATCTTTTTTAACTGAATTACATTGAATTTTATTTAATAAATTACAAGATCCTGATATGAAAAGAATCGCCAAAAAGTTTAATCACAGAAAATTCAAGATATATTACGACACTCATCCCGACTAACTCAAAATCTTTGAATCAATAAAGTAGAGAAAATAGTAATACGAAGAGTTAATGCTATAAAAAGAACAATAGAAGCTCTAAAAATCTTACAATGAAAAAGTTTTAGATCAACAAAAAAACTCATAAGGATAAAACTTTTAGTAGTAAAAAAAGTATCATCATTATTTTGATCCTAATATAGTAGATGTTAGTACTAAAGAAAATATACAACTAAGTAACAGACCAAAGTCTAAGGAACCAAATAGTAGTTTTTAAACATCAAAATAAGGATCCCCTGATAAATTTGAGAAAAGGCTCACTATCATCTAAAGATAAGCCATGATATAAAAGCTCAAAGAAGCAATTAGCAATATGGAAAGTAATTCAAAAAACGTAATTAATAATCAATCTGAGAGTCAAAGAGGAAATGGCGTTTAATCAAGAAACTTCACAAATATCGATGATTAGGATAATGATCTAAAACATGCGTTCATAACTACATAGTCAGATAAATTGAAAGTTTAAGTAAAATAGTTTTTTATTAAGACTAAATCTCAGCCTATAAGAGAGATTTAATAAGATGATGATATTAAGGACGAAGATTTATAGAATCAATCTGATTTTTATAAAACTTTGTAAATTGTCAAATAAAAGTTCAAATAATCACATTTTATAAATAATCTCCCCCCTATGTATTTATCTTTTTATTCTCACTTTCAGAACTAAAAATCTATTATAAATACGCTTTATCCTAATAATAACCAGAATTATCAATTAGTTTTTATTTTATTTTTTACTTTTTTCCCACATATTTTATATAAATCAACTTTTATAATTCTTAAACATAGTCCTTAAAACATATAAAATTGATTAATTTAGATCTGTAAATAAAACAAAACTTAATTTTTAAATCATTAACTTTTAATATAATAAAGATAAAGTTTGCCTTATCTTATAAATGAGACAAATATTTCGAATTTATAAATACCGATTTAATTGTTTTTTATTGACGCTCTAATTTTTCTCTCTATCGTTTATGAATCTATTCCTTGTCACAAAAATTGCATCTGAATTGATAGAATTTTTTAAAAAGATTTTTTTAAATATATCTTATTGTACTAAATCCTCGTAGTCAATTAAGAATGAAGATTGGGGATTAAGAATTAAGAAATTAAAATATATTTATCATAGGCGTAAATTATTAAAGTTTTGGCTAATTATTTAAACCATTGGCTCGAATAATTGTCTCTATAAAATAAACCAATCAGGGTGCGTAAATTTGTTTTTAGCTTAATTATATTTAATTTCAACTATTATAATTTAATTTAATTTTATTATTTTTGATTCACAATCTTCATTCTTAATTGACAAACGAAGTTTTATTAATAATTGCTTCTTTTATTCCTAAGAATCCTTCATTAATTTTTCAACTCTTTATTATTTATATTATTTATAATGTTAAAAGAATATTCACTGCTATAACTTATTTATAGATTAGCTTTGATTTATAAATAGAGTAACAATATAAAAGAAAATAATTATTAATAATTCCATAAAATATTTTATTTAGAAGCAATATAAAGTAAAAAAATGTTAAGCCAAAAAATAAAAATTATAATAAAATAAAATATAAATTTTAAATTAAAGAATATATGTAAAAAAACATAAATGCAAATAAAATTTTAGTCATACAAAGTTATTTATAATAAAAAATTTGGCTAAGGTGACAAACACTCACCCCCATAAGAAATACTTTTAAATGTGTACTATGATAGAACTCGACTTCTTGAGTAAACTTTTCTTAAGGTGTGGCCGCCTTTTAGTTTTCGAGGTATCACGCTGGCTAAGTCCAAAATTTATTTATAAAATTATTAAATTTGACTTTGAAAAATTTTGAAATTTTATTAAAAAATTTCTCAATTATCATCTGAAAAATTTTAAAGTTATTCGGAAATATTTTGAGTATATAATGTTTTCTGAACTTTTTTATTCAGATCTTGCCTATAAAAATCATCATTTAACTTCATATATATTTTATAAAATGCCTATTAATATATATGAAGTTAAATGATGATTTTATAGGCAAGATCTGAATAAAAAAGTTCAGAAAACATTATATACTCAAAATATTTCCGAATAACTTTAAAATTTATCAGATGATAATTGAGAAATTTTTTAATAAAATTTCAAAATTTTTCAAAGTCAAATTTAATAATTTTATAAATAAATTTTGGACTTAGCCAGCGTGATACCTCGAAAACTAAAAGGCGGCCACACCTTAAGAAAAGTTTACTCAAGAAGTCGAGTTCTATCATAGTACACATTTAAAAGTATTTCTTATGGGGGTGAGTGTTTGTCACCTTAGCCAAAAATTTAAATGATGAGTAAAAATGAAGCATTAATTTAGAGATAAATCTTGTTGGGAAAAATAAGGGGATCTGATGAGAATAGTCACCATTATAGAATAAAAAGCATCAACATTAGAGATCTTAATCAAAAATTTAAATGAGTAAATTTGGAAATTTGCCTCCTAGACCAGTTACAAATCAAGAAATTAGGACCAATAAGAGTAAGAAATCTTTAAAGATTCTAAATCTTGATCCAAGAAAATTAAATACCTCATTTAATAACAGTAAGAGATTTGGATAAACTCAAACCATCTGGAGCTAAGTAAAAACAGAACCAATCACTAAAAAAAGAACAGCTTAAAAACTAAATATTTCATGCGAAATTAAGAAACTTTAGAGTGCTTAGAATTCACTTGAAAGACTAATCATGCTTGGTTAATTAAACACAGATCCACAATAAGACAAAAATGATTAAAATTAGAAGCTTCATCAAAATTATTTCTAAAACACTCAGACTACTTCATCAAATTTCAAAACTTAATTTAAGAATTTTAATAGAGTTCGAAGTGGGAGCAGTTCAGCAGAGAAACTTATTAACATAGATTTTGTTGATACTTACCCCTCTACAAATTTTCTAACTACAACCATGACCACTACTTAAGAAATGACAACAGAAATATCTCCTGCATATAACAGAAAGTAGAAATTTAACATTAAAGTGAGCAATATTAATAACAACAGCAGAGAACCTAAAGAGATTTGGTTAAAGTAAGGCCCCAGAAATCCCGAATACAATTACTAAAATATTGACAGGAAAATGACTCAATTATCAAGCAGTGTAGGTTTTAGACTGCATAATCTTTCTCTAGAATCTAGAGATTTTTAGCAAAGTAATACAACTGAATATAAAATGGATTTTAAGAGATTAACTAACAAAGAATAGCATCAAACATAATCATCGTTTAATCCGAAACTAAGATAAATTTAAAGTGCAAAGCCAAGTCAATAAGTGTTAGTTCCATTTATATAGTAACATCAAACAATTGATTAATTAGCCAGCTAAGATGTAGAATTAATTCCAAAAAAATAAAATAAAGAAAAAATCTCACTAAATTCAGAACAAAAAACTAAAGACAAATATCAAAGAAATACCTAGTAAAATTGGAATTTTCATAAATCACTAAGCACAAACAAGAAATAAATGCTAGAGATATAGCCAAATTAGATTATATCTATTGATAACTATATAGATGGAGAGAAATATAAAATTAAAGTTAGGAGGACTCTAAATGGCTTTTATAAATCAAAAAAGTTGATTATTAAAGTTCAATGAAATTTATCTTTTATATCAGTTTTCCAAGAAAATTATATAACTGACGAATATAATATAGCCAATAAGTTTATCCTATTTAAATTTACTTGATTTAAAACTTAAGTTCAATATAAACCATCACTATGATGAAATTAATAATAATAATTATAAAGATTCATGATTTTTCAAAAAGACTCTACTTCTATAATTCTAATGTTATTCTATATAGTTGAAATATCTTATCTGAATCTTTTGATCTTTATCATCTCTTCATGTAAGAATCTAATCGAGCTTTTTGTAGTTTATCGGTCCTTTAACTTTTGCGCTTTCGAATTCTATCACATTTAGTATCATTTTATCAATTAATTTACAGAAATTAATTGATAAAATTTTAATTTGTTTCTAGTTCAACCACTTTCTTGTCTTCTTCTTGGTTATTCTTAATCTAATTCTTGTTATCATCAGTCACTAGTTAAAGAGGGTTGCCCTATTCGTCTAATTCCACTTCTACTTTCAAGCCGGGAGCATTCGAAACTACAGCAGGTTTCCTATCCTCCTCATCTAATTTCAGTTGCACTTTCTCAATGAGTGCCTGCATCTCTTCATCTTATTGCTTTTGTTGCCTTTGCTGTGGCGATGACTCGTAATCATCAATTGCAGTCATGTAGTCATCATTATCTTCATAGCCAAGTCCCCCAGCTGATGAGTCAGTTCTTCCACTCTTCATTCTTCCCATCGTTCTCTGCTGCTTCTACTGGACTTCTTTATTTTCAGTTGGTGCTTGCTGCTTTTGCTCCTTCAGTCTCTCTTGGTTCTCTACTTCAAGTTTTAACTGACGCTCCTTCTCCTCATATCGCTTCAACTGTTCTTTGCTCTTATCTTTCTCTACCTTGACATTATCTTTAGTCCTGGTTATCATTTGCTTATTCAAGTTGTGCATATTGATGTCCAGGGGTTTGTCCTGGCTTCCTTGTAACTAGTAGGGTTTCCATTAGGATTGAACTTGTGAATCCTACTATTGCTGCTATTGCTATGCAGTTTGCTCCCACCAGTTATTCTAATTTTACTTCTACTCTCTATCTCCAGTATCAAACTTTCCTTTGTTTAATTTGGTGGATAGCACAATATCAGCAATAGATTCTGGATTTAAGACTGCGTCTTCCGAAAGTAAGTGAAGGTCTTGCAAATCATTGTCCTTGTCTCTGCCATGCAGAAGTAAATCCTCTAGAGTCTTCTATAAATAAGTTTAAAATAAGAACGTGCTAAAATTCAAATTAGACTATTTGAGGTTAGTCTATTGGATATTTACGTGATATACTTCATGAATTAAATAATGAAAATTTTTGAATTCATGGATTTGATTACTAAACTTAGAATCACAAAAAATCTTTAATTAATAACTTACTTCCATTTAGGAATCCATCATTTCTTTTTTCATGCGCATCTACTCCAATTCATGCCTGCTCTTCGTCAGTGTAAGATTGAAATTGATGTCTTATCTCTGATTGATGATATCATTCTCATCAAATAGCTCATTTTGCCTTCGTTTTTAATTCACTTTGATTTCTTCGTCCTCCTAGTAGTTGCCTGTAGTTTACTCGTATTCTCTTGTTGGAGATATTATTTTCTCGATGTCTTATGCCAGCATTTGTCTAGATAGAGTAAGAGTTTTAGACAATTCTGAGTCAAATTACCCTATTGGAGTTATCAAGTGATTCATCTTATTCTTTTACTCTTCCTATTCCATCCAGAGGGAAGGTTTGAGAGCAGAGTCATCTCTCCCGCAATCGCAAACTTGCAAGATGCTTTAATATTAACCCATACAATAATTATAACCAAGAAATTTATGATAAAAATATTTAACTGATTATTATATTTAACTAAACTGTAAATTAATGTTAATTCTGTATAAATCAGATTTAATCTAAATCATTGCTGCTTACTTCCTATAAATTATTACTGTTCTTTTAATTCCTATCATGAGCTTTACTTACGCCTGCTTTCTTCTGACTATGCACACTGAGTCTATGTGATTCAATTTGCACTCTGAAGTCTTTATTTGAGTGTTGAGATTATTGTTTGGGGAGGGGATTTCCCATGCTCAAACGAGTTAGACTTGTTCCATCAACATTTTAATCTAATAGTGAGTTAGATTTGTTCAGTTAAATTTAGGTATTATTTAAGTTGTTTAGCGATTGTCTCATGGGGTGACTGTTGATAGCATTTGGCTATTGATTTCTAGAAATACTTTGGCGTTACTTTTTAGATGTTGTTAAGTTAATATCCTGAGATTATATCTGATTTAGATTGATATGTTGGCTGCTAATATTAGTGATTAATTTCTTTGAGACTTTTACAGGAGTCTTAGATTGCAAATTAGGCTCCACTGCTTATATAGTTTTATTGGATTGCATGTTTTAGCTGTCTTCATCTTCATGCTGTTAGATGCTCTCCTACTCATCAAGGAAGTTATTCATTTCATTTTATTGGTTTTACATTTCTGCAATAGAAAGCCTTGTTGTATTGCATTTCTTCGTTCCATTAATTGGACTGAGTTTAGAATCAATATATCTTGATTAATTTCCTCCCATATTTTCGACATCCTCCTCCTAAATAGCAACATGCCTCGTAGATTTAAAATTGCCAAACATTATAACATCAGTCCCTCCCATGGGAGATTTACTATATCTGTGATATTGAGAACTTCCTTTGTAGCTTAATGGGGAAACTGATCGATTTGCTTATCTAAATTGCCCTTTTATTGCAGACTTAGAACTGTTTAAGTTATCAATTAGATTTATTTATGAGCTCCTCTAACTTTCATCAAACTCTTAGTTTGAAGTGCCAAGTCTTTTAATAGAAGTTTCTGTGAAAACCTTGCCGCTTCTATCATCAATTGAAATTGAATTTCTCAAACTGGATAAATTAGTAGGTTTTTACCTCTAAAATCTAGCTAGAGGCATATTACTTGAGTCTTTAGACAGCCTTAAAAATCTGTTACTTTGGACACCATCCAAGTCCTCACTGTATGGATTGTCTAAATTGGCTTCGTATCTTGAGCCAGAATCGAAGTTATTATCTCTTTTGGACTTTGATTGGTGCTCTTAAACATTAGTGTGATGCATACTACTGTTTGCTTGGTAGTAATTACTGTCATAGACTTCATCTCTGTTTAATACCTCATCATCTTCGTCCTCATCAATAATATCATTAGGGTGAATTTTCAGAAAGTTATTTGCTATGTCAGGCCTAAGCTTTTTATAGTCTTCTATGGATATAATTTGATCTGCTCTTAGATTCTATGCTGTGGTATTTAACTTACAATAATTTTAACTAATACACTTTAAAACGTGAAATTATACTATATTTATAATTAAATTAATAATTTAACTTATCAGATTTAGTAGGTGAAATTTCTAATGAATTATTTTGTTGATTTCTACGTATATATTATGAAGTTTAAGATTCAATTTCTGCTGAGTCTACTGTCATATAAGGTGATTCTACAAATTAGCCAATGTGATATTGCTATTTTATATGATTATTTGAATTAAATATAGCATAATTTATTTAGTCATTTTAGGAAATTAATTTGCAAATCAATTGTACTATAATTAAATTCTAAATAAAAACCTTTAACTCATGAAATCAATAATGATTAGATAATAGTCTCCATCAACTTTCTAGGCAACATTCAATTATTGAAAAACAATTTTTGTTCTGCTATCTGATGACATAGATTGGTTTAAGTTCTGATGAACCTGCACTACTCTTTATTATTCAGTTAATTCTTGTAACTCCTTAATTTGTGTGAAATCTTAAATGGCGATAACTTCAGTTTTATTACTCTAATCTTTAATTATAAGGATTTACTTATTATAATTAAAATCTAGGTTAACATTCTTGAGAGGTAAACTGTACTGCTGAACCTCATTATCATCTTGCATATTTATCATTTTTTCTGTTCTCCTTTGATTGGGTGAAGCAGACCTTTTCTAACTAGGTTGCTACTGTGATCTTTACTATGCCATATTAAAAGCATATATAATCAAGATAATTATATATTTGGGGTGGGTGTTGAAGACTGAGTTTCCTTAAACTAAGAAACAGTTGTTGATTTATTGTCTAAGGATTAGCTCACATCTTGACCTAGAATTAACTTCATGTTTTAGTCTGGAGTTTGCAGGATGTTAACTTATTGAGATGTTTTGCTCTATGAATCAACCTCATCAATCTCCTAAAAAATATTAAGAATTTAATATAATTTGCTCAAATAGACACTTCAGATAAAGTATCGTCATAATATTATAAATAGGAATTGCTCATAAACAAATTATGTCTTTTATGTAATTACATTGAATTTTGGTAGTGAATTTGGACTTTCATTAGTGTGCTTCAAATATTGCTTGATGCTCTCTTGGTGTTTGTCATCATTAATATCTTCAATTAGCTAATCTTTATTTTTGATTCTTATCTGTGCCATAGACTTATTTCTATTCTTTTTTACTTGCTGGTTTCTATCGTTTAATTGCCTTTGATGTGTAGGAGTAATCACTATACAAACAAGTATTCATAAGTATTTTATGCAAATAATGGTAATATAATATTGATTTGAATGATAAAAGTGAAAAAATAAGGGAAATATAGAGAAACTTACAAATATTGACATTTTGGTCTTCATCAAGTTCATTGGAGCAGCACTTATTTCCCATTGAATATCTCTTTATTTATTCAATAATCTTTATAATTTTATATCAGATAAAAATTAAAATTTAAATAAAATTATTTATCATATACTCTTCACTTATGATAGTATAAGATTAAATCGCAGAAGTTTTTATGTAAATTAAGTTAAATGATGTATTTTATATAATAGACTAAAATTTTATAATTTAAATACTAAAACCAGGATACTTGAATCTTTTTTCAATTATTGACATTCATAATAATTTATAGCAATAGATAGATAAAATATTAAAATAATTTGATGTGATTGGCTTTATTTTGCTGATAAGAAACTTGACTCTGAGAATCATCGTCAAAGCCACCTGCTGCACCAAATTTATTGTACACACTTTAATCATTTCTTTAACCAATCTCATCTTCATCATCAAATGCAAGATTGTTAACATAGTTTCCAATGTTCTCATTTCTATCATTCTTGACTAGAGTGTTTCTGTTGCTGTCGAATTAACTGTCTAAATCAAAGTTATCAAGCTGATTTCTAAGCATCATACTACCATCGCTTTCCAATGAACCTCCAAATGCTCCGTTATGAAATCAAATAAAATTAAATTATTGACTAGATTGTTAGCGAATTAATTGCCTTTCTAGTAGTAAGAAGACCCTCTGTCGAAGCTCTACATAGATCCAGAGGCATCTCTTAGCTACTATACATCACTCTGATTCTCATCCCCAAAATCCATCTGTTAAGCATTATTGTTAACATTTCCAATAGATAGTTTATTCTAGATTTCTTCATCTCTTTCATCAGTCAGCTTTCTCTATCGCTTATTGTTAGCGTTATTACTATTGTTGTTGAGATTATTCTGAAACTGCTGCTGATTCATCTTTGATGTTAATGGAAATGGTTTCTAGTTTATGCTTTGAGTGTGTAGTCTCTGAGCATTTTACTCGTTGTCCAGTGATTTCAAGTAGTTTTCCTCGTCTTCCATGTCATCCTCGACTACTCTAACCATGCTTGTGTCGGTGTACTAGGACTTGATAGAACCTCTTCCCATTCTTTAAATAACTGTTCCCGCACCTGACTTTGAAAAATCTGATTAGGAATCTATGTCCATTCAAAACCCCAAAACCCTTTCAGTAGTTTGATTGAGTTTTTGATTGATAAAAGTAGACTATTCACTCTAGTTGCTTCCAGCTAAACTTTTTATAGCCAACTAACTATACTAAAAAATCTAGTCCATGTGCTTTGTCATGAAATCAGGAAGCAATAAATCTTTATAGAATTAGGCCAAAGTCTTTTTGGATTTTTAGGGTGCCAAATAGGCAATCTTGAACTGGAATTTGTGGATATAATTCAAACCAGAAGCCTTCATAGAACAATATTCTAAATCTAAACAAAGTTAGGCTTTATCTATATAGAATTACAGCTGTGAGCAGAAAAAGTAAAAATAGCTAAAGCTACCAGGTGCTGCTACTGCTGAAATATAAAAAGTCTATCAGGAAGCAACTGTTGTTGATTAGTCATACTTTATTAGGGTTTTAATAGGGTTTATGTAGGGGTTTAATGTTTAAATATAAGTAATTTAAGTGAGTATATACGAGGTTTGGGGTCTGTTTATGACAGTGAGCATATATATTTATTGTTTAAGTTGCGATATGGATGTGATGAATATAGTGAATAACACAAGCCCGTTCTGAATTATACGTCTATAGCAAGGCTACTCCATAAATCTCCAGCAACTGTGAGGTCTCACTGTCTATTAGCATTGAATTTAAAGAGATAGCATCTTAATTCTAAGCCTAGAGACCCTTAAAATTTTAGCAGCATCATATCGATTACCTAATTAATGATAAGACTCTTAAATACTGGGCTCACTTCTCTCTGGCCTAGAGAGCTGTGATGTTTCATCGCCAATTTCCTGAGCTTCATATCCCTGCTTAATCTATAGCGAACATATATAAAAAGAACGGTATATCTTACAAGACAGTCAATCGCATTAAGAGAGTGATTGACTTTAATGTTCATTTTATAAGGATAATTTAAATTATATATTCGATTAAATGCAGAGGTCTTAAGAGCATAATATAAAGTTCATACACGCTGATGAAGCTGTATTTACAATTCAATACATTTATATCAAGGTCTTGGTACAAGAGGTATAGTAATATAGAAGTTTATGACTAAAAAGTAAAGATATAAACTCATGCAATCCTTGGTGGAATCAGTGAAGATAGTGGCCTAGAGACTTATGTTATCCACCCTCGCTCTATAAAGACTGAATAATATATTAAGTTCTTACAATAACTCAGAGACAAATACGCTGACTAAGAGATTACTCTGTTCGTTGATAACTTATCAGTTCATAAAACTAAAGACTCAAGGAAGGAATATGAAAGGCTAAGCATAACACCTGTATTTAATGTTCCTTACAGCCCTTAGTTCAATGGAATTGAATTATATTGGGGGTTATTGAAAGGTCATTATAAGAAATTGCTGCTCTACCATCTGATGCATGATTCAAAGATAGATACAGTAGATTTTATTAAGAGTGCTGCTAAGAGAGTCAGCGATGAGAAAGCTAAAGTATGCGCAAGAGAAGGGAGATTTTG
>ARYC01008962.1:0-10639 GCA_000711775.1 Oxytricha trifallax
TAATTTTAACCATTTTTTATAAATAATTCTTAATATACTAATAACTATACTTATTAACTTAAACTCTAAACATATCTTAAAATTTTCTTTATCTTTTTTGTTTAAAGTTTTCATATACATAAAAATGGATTAGCATCCGCAAAATGTTAACGAGACTACATATTGCCGCAAATCACTAATAGACAATAATTATTTGCATTAATACCCTCTTATAAAAACACAAATTATATCAACTATAAATAAGTGTTACTAATTTATGCTATATAACAGCTCATTCTGATAATAATTAAACAGCAATTCTGCTCAAGTCGTAAATTATCCTGAATGTAAAATTTTCTGAATAACAATTTTAATTGATATAAGCAACAACCAGAATGAATAATAAAGAGCAATATCATAACCCTAATAACTCATTCAATTAGACAAAGTCAAACTGGAATGAAGCAATTAGAGACATGGAGTGACGTTTGGAAAGAAATGACATTAATGTGTTTTTTACATGTCCAAAAGACTGACCAAAAGCAAGAAGCAATAAAAATCAATAAAATGTTTGATTATAAAGAGAGAGAGAGGATCAACTTAGGTGAAAAAACCTAAGAATATATCATGAAGTTTTAATATGAACTTTATTAAATAAAAGGGATTTGTAGTCAAGCATCTCATGAATGGGAGATCAAACAATAATATGCGAAGAGAGAGCAAATAATTTCTCCCTCTTGGAAGAAGTATAATTTAGAATTAGATAGCAACTTTAGTAGAGCTAAAGGACCTGGAGGTTTTTATTAGAAAATTATTCTAATCAAAGCAGAAAAAAATAAAAGAAGTTAGTTAAAAGATTTTAATATTTTTAAACTTAGGGGAGATCCCTTAATAATTGAGAGAAGGGAGACTAATCTTTTTAAGAATGAACTTTGGCAAATTATTCCCAGAAAATAACAACACTAGATCAATGTCACATATCCGTAAAATAATAGAGAACGTTATCATAAACAAACTCTAAGATGAGAACTGCTAACTGTTATCAACAGGAATCTATTTAAGCGGATTTACAGAAAACAAGAGAACCCACTTAAAACTAATAAGATTATTCAAACCAATCAAAAGCTCCAGAAGATAGAGCAAACAGAGAGAGACTTACTTATTAGTCGACGTATAGAAAGCTTATAACTTGGATTGGAAAGACAAATTACTGGCAATACTCAAAAACAAATCATAATCCAATTAAGACTAAATAACTACTAAACTAGTCGAAAATTATTCTCGAATAGCAGAATTAAATATGAAGGGGAATATCTTAATACATTGAGCGGAGTTACATAAGGAAGCATAATATCCACTATACTTTTCAACATTTACTTAAGAATGCTATATTTTCAAAATAATGACTTCATTCATTAATAAAACAAAGTAAACATATAAAATTTGCTGTTGGTATACTCATAAATATTTTGGATTAGTATCAGTATAAGGGGATTTTTGATAGTTTTAAGAAACTCGCTACTTTAAACTCATACAAAGAAGACAGAGTTTTCTAAGTGATGTTAAATAATTTTAGCATCTATTAATACAATTAAGAAAGTAAAAGTGGCAAAATATCTCGGTATGAATATATCTCAGTACCTGTAATAGTTACTAAATGGGGTGTGGAACTTGTTAAAAATGTAAACTGTAATTTTCTCAAGACTTACAAAATCCAACAAACCCACAATTTATGACACAATAATGGTTGCACAAATAAGATCCCTGATTATTTGTAATTACACCCTTCTCGGAGCAGGCAAATATTTGAAGATATAATTAATTCATAAATGGAGACATAAAAAAAAGATTTTTAAGACACCAGAGATATACTCAACAAAATATAAAGAAATATGATGCAGCTCAAGGAAAGTAAAACAGCAGATGTCATAATAGAGCAGGTTCAGAAGAACTTAAAGAAACTGAGATACAACATTAAAGTATATTGGGATATAAATAATGTCAAAAGTCAAGTCAAGCAAAACATTACTAAGTTATAAAATAACAAAAAAATATTTATTACAAGAAACGTAATTGGCACAATGATTGTAATTAGTCAGAGAATAACTACTGTAAGAAATGGAATTAGTCACCCCTGCAACAATCACAAAACATTCGTGGACCAGAAGCTATATTAGGAAATGAAACAGGTGTTACTACAAGATTTTATGGCTTAATCAAGGAAACTAGATTGGACATGAATGAAAAAACTTAAATATATATCTTGGCAAATATAACATGGTTCGACTAAATAATTAGAAAATTCAAAGTTAAAGAATACCTTATAGTTGGTAAACTAATCAGGATAACTTATATCAAGAAGTAGAGGATCATACTTGATGGGGCTATGGCAAAGGATTATTAAAAACAATTAAATATCAATTTCAGAAAATAATATTAAATATGAGAAATTAGAGCGAGTGAAATAAAAAGCAAAATAAAAAATAACTAATTAATTAGATTGAATTAACCAAAAATTATTAAAATATTAAATGAAGAATTCAGATATATAAGATCATCATCACTAAAGAAGCAGCAAGAGTAACATGAATGTTGACAGAAAAAGGATAGGCTTAAGAAGAATAGATTTTGGGGAAAGTGAGAGAAATAAGGTTTGGTCACAAAGACAGAAACAGAGACTACAAAACTTTTGGGAAAGAGAAGAGAAGAGAAACAAAAGCATGTGCCTCTTAACAAACAAATTTGTTTCTAGAGCAGACTGAAGATTGGATATTAGAATTCTAGCAAAGAAAAGTTTAGAAAGAAAAGAGATGATTTAAGTAAAAATGAAGATTTTTCAAAATGCATAAAAAAATATCTAAAAGGCTGTGAAAACCTAATCGACTTGTCAGAGGAAATATGCCATAGGTTTGAAATAATTCATGCTAAGAAAGGGTGGATCCCAAAAATAAGATTAGACGCCATTTGCAGCCCAAGCATAATATCTATGATCGCGAAAGCTCTGACGAAAATGTTCGATGACTGAGCAGAAGCCAGGAGGAAATGCGTGAGAGAATAATTCTTTTTGGATACAGAAGTTGCAGCATTGGATAAAAATCAATGACTAATGATATATTATCTTGATTCCAGGAAGACACATCTAGGAAGAAACTTTGGAAACTTGCATGAAATTAATTTTGGATGTGCAATTCAACGAACAAAGACTCACACAACTAATCCCTCGTCCAATCGTCTTGAATGACAAAGGGTAACACAGCCGGATAAGTGCATTGGGACAATGAATTGGAAACTACAGAATTGGAAATTCTGTAAAAGCAAGAACTCATTGAACCTATACTACCAGTTTGCTGTCAGAGCTCAATCAAAAGTTGCCAGAACTTGAGTAGTGTTGAGGATAGCCAAGGTTCAGAAGTACCTCAACAGATAAATACATAATTCTGTGAAGTATTGTGATAAGAGAACACTACAAGCTAAAAATCGTAGAATCAGGAGACTAATCAAGTTTGCTGATCCAGAAGACTGAGATGTGGTGGCAATTATAATAATAAACTATCTAATAGTACAATTACAAGGACTACTGATTTTCTAGATATTCCCAAAAGACTGGCTAAACATACATAGTTATTAACTTATGCTAAACCTATAGTTGTGATATATCAAGATGGAGATTGGTGAATCGGGGTATGCTATTATGTTGGAGGAAATGGAAAGAAATTTATAGAGAAAAAAAGTGAGGTTCAGTAGCAACTCGTAAATCAAGAGTTTAATATTCATGGCTTATAATAAGAAATGTTTATTTATCATATATAGCTGGGTAGATTGTCCTGTTTATTATAGGATGGAAGTGGCTCCTATATTTTTAATGAGGAAGAATGATGATTTTATCAAATATGGGGTATTATAGACGACTTACATATATTAACATGGATATTAAATACAAACAGACTGACTCTTGGCTCAAAAATCCTTAAATCTATAATATGTACTCATTCCTTGCCCAACATAAGATGAGTTTTTAAGAGTTAAATTTTGTTTAATCATAATTTATAACTTTATGTCATCTATCATATTTTCAATATATCATAATTATGACCAATAGTCATCTCAAGATATATTATTTTGATTGTCTATAACATATAAACTTTTCTTATTTTATGTCATGATTAAGATGATGATCAAACAGCACCAAATTGACATATGGGAAGACTTAGCTCATAAGAATGCTGCACAATTTGAATAAGAATGAGAAAATACTAGACAACAAGGTGATTTCAGTGACTTAGATGAAAATCTCGCAGAGGTCGAGTGTAACTTCTCGCATAATATTGGATCTTTAATATCTCAGACAATTCAAAATGTCAAAAGAAAAGGGAGATTAGAGACGAGCCGTATTTAATCAAATCTAATGATAAAGCTCATTGAATGAAGGATAGTAGTAACTCAATATAGTCATTAGAAATGATTAATCAGAGAAAAGAGAAGAGCTCGAAGGAGGAAGAAGAAGTATTAGAAAAGAAGAAGAGTAAAGAGTAAAGAGTGAAAGGAGCAATAGGGAAAGTAATGAATTACTTTGATATCAAGAGCAGATTATTTTCGAAATTTTATATCTATTTTTTTCATTCTTACCAAGTGATTAATTAACTAACATAATATATTAATTTACTTTTTATTATCAGTGATTTTCAATTTATAAGAACTAATAATTCTTTATGAATAAATTAGATATATGCTATTTTATTTAATTTATTTGTTAATGAACTTAAATAGTAAATATATTGCTTTTAGTCCATATTCATTATTTATTGCATCAAACTAGTTTTAATGAAAAATGTCTTTGATTGTATATTTAAATAAAAGTTAAATTTATTGTTTATCATACTACAGGTGTGATGATGATCTACACTTCTGAAATATATTAATAATGGGTTATTTAGTTAACATTTCTATATTTATTTCACTCAAATTAAGATATAATTTTGTGGTTAAACTTCCCCCCTAAGTAATCACCTCGTCAATTGGGATGTTCTTACTTTTTCCAGACTCATTCACTTTCATTCAGAATCTATTCATTACCTTTTGACATAAAATATTATTTTAATTTTTTTAATAAGAATTTAGGTCAAGCTTTGTTATAACTTTTGTAATAAATACATACTTTTTTTAGAATATTTCTGTTAATGAGACTATTAATAATATCTATTACATTTTGTTTTGTATCTTAAACTATATCTATTAATATAGTATTAAAGCTATCTACATTTATTTCCTGATATACTTTTTTGATTTCTCAATGCCTTTCAAATGCATATAACTCTTTCATTACATAAATTTCATCTTTTGGTTTCGTTCTTCAATTTATAATTATGATACTATGTTACAGTTGTTAGAATTGTCAATAAATCTAGGCATTTTATTTTTCATAGATTTGTGGACTTTCAGGTAAACGCTAAGTCACTGAATTATTTTCACATTTTATTGATCTAAAAGTCCTTTGTTAGAATATTTGACTTTATTTGATGAGTTTTACTACTTTTCTCATTTCCTTAGCTACTTTTTTACATTTTGGTTAGGCATTTGTTAGATCTGTTTACTTCTGTTTTTCGTATTATTTTATGTATAGCATTTATTTTTTTATTACATTTGGTTATCTATAGATTCCTATCATATTTGATGTATCAATCAGTTCTTTTTCTTTTTGTTCAACATTATCTATTATCTATTGGTTTTGGATAAGATTATCATATTTGGAGTCTTCAATGAAGTATGTTTAAACTTCCTATCTGACTTGCCAGATCTCGAACAGAGTGTTTATTTATTTGTTGACTTCAAAAATATAAAAATACTCTTTCTCTTCTTCCTTTTTATGTTTCCCTTTTGTGATTTGAACTTCATTATATTAAGAGATTAATAAATTTCTTGAATGTCTCCACCTATATAATTTCTAATTGATATGTTAGTGAAGGTTAAATATCTTTGACATTTTTCACTATATTGATCCTATTAGATTTTTTATCATCTTTTAATTAATAAAGAGTTTAATTAATATTATATTTATATACTTTATGAATGTAAATAATTTCTCCCCTTTTTACTATGAGCAGCTATGAAATCCGAGAAAGAATTGACTTTATATTTTCTGCGAATATTTTGGCAAATTTAAATATATACTTTCTTTGCTGAAACTTACTATTGATGCAGTTGTAGATTTTTTGTGTCTTTCTTCACAATAATTTAAGATTCCTCGATAGATGTGTTCATTATAAATATTTACTTTATCTCTTAAATTGGTTCCTTTGAGTCTTCTAATTTTGTCTCTTCTCATTTGAAACTAATTGAGTTCCACTACCTAGTTCTAACTTTTAGAGTCTTCAGCTTAAACCATATTTCTCTATACTTCTACTTGGCTGAGATTTTCTATATCTATGCTTATGAATATTTTGCATCATAATTTCCTTAAAAATTAAAAAAGGCATTAATCAGATTTTTTTAACAGTTAAAACGATATTGTCTCACCTCTTTTTAGGATGGAGTAAATTAAGTTAGTTTATTAGCTCTCATCTAGATCTTGCTCAAGCAGACTGTCATATTTAGCATCTGCCTTCAAGAACAGTGTAGAGTCTTGCATTTCATCGAAAACTGTACATATCACTCCGTTATCTGATTCGTATAGCCTGTGAAGTTCGTAATTCATTGCATTTATCAACCTTTTCATTTAAATTTTATTCTTTAATTGAAATATTATCGATCTTTTTAGCTTGAATAAATTTATATTAATTTGTCGAAATGAAAACTAGATCATTAGTCCTATTTAGAGAGTATAACTTTGAATGCTTTGACTCCACTCAATTCCACTATGTCTCTCTTTTTTCACCTCTCTTGAATATCTCTATTCCCTCAAGATAACTATATCCTGTAAATTATGTATCTCTTGTAAATTAGATACAATTCAATTATCTTGTTATGCCTTTCTTTAAAAAGTTATGTAGTAAAGGGAATTTAACAATAAAATTTGTTTTCCATATAAATATATACTATAATGAGAGAAAGGAGTATATAATCAGAGAAACAATCAATTACTGAAGGAAAGTCAATGAAGCATGGGAGCATTAATGAAGTGTTAATATCAGGCAAATATATTCAAGAAGATATCATAATGAAGTATGCATAAGATTTGTAGAAAAGGCATAATTCAGCAAACAGTGAATATCGCTGATGGTACTACAGCTCATAGTCCTAAATATAACAGGAATGGCTCAAATAGAAAAGAGCATTATGCCTACAAATTGGAAGTTAGAAAACAGCAAATTCTGAAGAGACCAATAAAATATTAAGAGTATAAATATTCCGATGCACAATAAGGTTCATATATAGAATTACAGGGACTGGGTAGTGCTGAGAATTACAAAAGACTCTGAAAATGTGAAGTGTTTGAAGCTATAAGAATAATTGGAAAACATGCAATAATCCTAAAGCATCTGGCACAGATCAATAATCTAATGTAGGAGGCAATTAGCAAAGATATTTTAGCAGTGAGGATAATAATTAAAATGAAAATAAGAAGATAAACTAGATATTTAACCCTAAAGGGCTATGGAATAATACCGCATTATTTGAAGTTTAATTAAGAACAAATTAACTCTTACAAGTAAAGAAAAAGGCAATAAAACTAAGATCTAATTATAAATGATGAGCAGATCTTTTGAAAGTTGGAGGTAAATCACATAACTTTAATGAAAAAGAATCATTAGAAAGTATTAAAAAAGATTGAGATTATTGAGATTTTGATGAATTCCATTTATTTATATAAAACTGCTTATTTATAACATTTATTTACAAAGTTATAATATATCTATTTATAATATTAAAATTTCAAATTTATGATCTAAATAAATTAAAAATTTAGTTTATTATACTTTTTATTGTTACTATAAACAAATTCTTGAACTTATGTTGCTATGATATAACTTCGATAAAACAAAAAACCGAAAGCTTTTAAATGTATTTTTCTAATATTTTATTTAAAACAATCATTTGGTTTTCATTTAAATAATTAATTAAGGGAATGCTCTTACAAATAGTTACCTTATTTAGCAAAGAAGAAATTATTTATAGAAATCTTTTAATTAAATTTATAATTTAAACAAAAATTTCAAAATAGCATAAAAATTACCCAAACCTTTAAACTATATTTCAGCTATTATGCTGTTGATATTTAATCAAGATGCTCCTAAGTTTATTTATCATAAGACCACTTTATTTTATTAAGAAACTTGCTACTCTTACTACCACAATTATAGATAGACATCCATCTACATTTTTATTTTCTGGAGTCATTTCCTTCCTAGCTTAATCCAACTTGAGCCTATATTTAATTTCAAAGTCAGATTCAGTAATAGTTTTTCTTTTTCTTAATGATATTAATTTAGTTAATAATAATATAAGTATTCCAGTTGAGGTCTCGGACTAGGGATTTATAAATGTAAATAATATATAAGGGGAAACCTCTTTTCATTAGTTTTTTAGATTAACATTGATTTGTTTCACTAATTTAATATCGTCTTTGCTATAATTATTTCAAAGCTCTTAAACAGGTATTTTCTCTGATTTCCCCTTTTACTTTATTCAAAACCCCAAAACCCCTTAATGAGGTTTATAAGTGCTTTGATTTGTAGGGAATTTGTTAGGGGTTGGGGTTATTAATTAAATGCGAGACAAAAATAGCAAGCTTTTGGGGTCTATTTATGATGAAGAGTATATAGATTTAGTGTTTAAACTGCGATATGGATATGATATATACAGTGAATAAGTCAAGCCAGTACTGAACTATAAGTCTATTGCACTGCTCTTAAAGCGAAGTCCATCAACTGTTAAATCCCACTGCCTTATAGCAGTATAACTAAAGCAATAATAGCTGAATTCTATGCCTAAGAGGAAGTCAAAGTTTCTATAAAAGCATATTGACTATCTTATTAATGAAAAAACTTTGAAGTATTGGGCTCACTTCTCTCTCGACTAACAAGCTATTATGTTTCACTGCCAGTTCCCTGAGTTGAAGATCTCTGCATAGTCTGTTGCAAACATTAAAAAACGAAATGGTATATCTTACAAAGGTGTGAATCGTATCAAGAGAGTGATTGATTTCACTCTGCCATTTTACAACAATAACTTAAATTAATTAATAATTAAATGAAGAGAGCCTAATAGAATAATATTAAGTTTATTCATGCTGACGAGGCTGTGTTTACCTTCAACACTTTCATCTAGAAGTCTTGGTATAAGAAGCATAGCAACATAGAAGTATATGACTAGAAAGCCAAGGTATAAACGAGGGCAAGTCGTGGAGAAATTAGTCAAAACACTGGTAAAAAAACTTATGTTATTCATCCTCGCTCTATTAAAACAGAGCAGTATATAAAGTTCTTAGAACAGCTGAGAGAGAAGAACCCTAAATAAGAGATAATACTGTTTGTTGATAATCTTTCAGTTCATAAGACAAAAGATACAAGGAAGAATTATGAACAACTTAGAATAACGCCATTGTTCAACGTACCTTACAGTCCATAGTTTAATGGAATTGAATTCTACTGGGGTATACTAAAAGGTCATTATAAGAAACTGCTGCTATACCATCTAATGCATGACCTACCTATCGATACAATAGACTTTATTAAAAGCTCAGCGAAGAGAGTAGATAATTTGTTGGCTTAAAAGTGTGCTAAAGAAGGGAGAGTGAATGTATATAAATAAATTTATAGTTAAGTTAATGAATAAATAAGTCACATTTAAAATTCTTTAGAGGGAGTTGGCTTCTTTTTCTTATCTTCTATTTCTTGCTTCCCTCCTCCTAAGTTTCTTCGCTTGCTGCCAGCTCCTGCATCTATGTTCATTGACTCTGGAGGCTAAATATTTGAATAAAGTCTCTTGCTAACTTCATACTTTGTCTGCGACTTTTCGCTCTCTGTGATGCTTGCTCTATTCCTTCATCAAGAAGATGCCAGTACCAGATTTTTCTAAAGAGTTAAGCTAAAAATCTTACTTGAAATATAAGGGTTCTTCTGCAGCTCTGATAGCCAGCTCTCACTTATCTTGATCCCTTGTTTGTCCTTATCTTCTGAAGAGATGCTGTACCTTTTCTTATGAGATTCTTGAATAATTTCTTTCAAGTAATCACCTTTAAATGTTGCAAGAATGCCAAAGAAATAGTTTCTTTCAGGTAGTTTATTTGACAACTGCTTCTTAGTAGGCAGGTACAGGGAAATCTCTGGGTCATTCATTGCATCATCATATAAATTAGTCACAGAGATTTCTGGATAGTTTGGAATCTCTGCAAACTTCACATCTTAAGTTTTCAAAGCTTTCTTCTCTTCGCAGAGTATTGCTCTTAGAAATGAAATTCTAGTACCTTCCATCGTTGGTAGAAACAAACCAACTACATAATCAAGATTAGTTAGTATTAGTTCATTACCTTGCTGCACCAGGTAGCGATGCAAATCCTCCTTGCTTCTAAATCTTTGAATCAATTCTTGTGCTTGCACTCTTTTCATTGCATCATTCATTGACTCCATCTTGTTATCAGATCTAAGAAATGATAATCAAATTTAAGTTTATTAATTTCAATTATATACCTCTGTAAAACTTACTATTAAATATGGGCATCCTA
>ARYC01008963.1:0-19384 GCA_000711775.1 Oxytricha trifallax
AGACACTTGAGAGATATACACAACGATATGCCAAGGTTATATCTCAAGCATTAAAAGAAAGATGAGAAGTATATCTGTGAGTTCTGTGAGAAGCCATATTCTCATTCTAGAGACCTCAAAGTGCACTTAAAGTTAAAGCACAATTAAAGTTTTGTCTTTATTCATGAATCTACAGGGAATAGATTCCTCTAAAAGAGAAGATCAATAAATCCAGTGGAGTCTCTTTGAGTTGAAGTCTAGAAGTAAGTTAAAATGAAGAAAGCAGTCAAGAACTTTCCAGTCTCTGAGATCAATAAAATCATGGTTAAAATAGAGGCAAATGAAGATTCCTATATTAAAAACTATTGACTTAGATTCTTGCCTAGAAAGCTACCTCACTCTTGAAGATAAAATAGAGAAGACAGTCATTACTGATGACTAATATGCTTACAAGATATATCCATTCAATTACTTCCTTGCTGATGACAAGTTCCAAATGGAATTTGCAAATGATATATGCTCTTTAAAAGGCAAAGTTAAATGAGTGCAGGCATATCATCTAGCTTGATGCTATTTAACTAGGCAAAGATCATGTAGCCTTCAGGCTTCATTTACTAGAAATGACTTACAGAGAATTCTTATCTGACAATAGATGTCAGAGATAAATTGGCTAGATAGTATAGCAGATAGTTGAGGGGATTGAAGAGCTTCACAAGCTAGGTTATGGTCATAGAGACTTAAAGCCAGAGAATATAATGTTGAATTTTCAGCCTCTTAGAGTTTATATGATAGACTTCAACAGAGCTCAAAGAGTGCAAGCCTCTGCATAAGGAAATGTATACGGCAATCCTGGATATTTCCCAGAGAGAGAGAAGAGATGGAGACACTTAATGGGATATCTGGGCTCTAGAAGTAATAATAATAGAGAACGACATGCCAAGAAACGATTACTTTAGCTGCAGGGGTGAGAGAGATTCTAAGCAAAGAATCAAGCAATATCTCCATAAAAATAAAATAAATGGAGGTCTCAGAGAACTTGCATACTCAACTATTATCAAGCCAAGCTAAGAGAATTAAAAAACAATAGAAACAATCAAAAATCAACTTAGAAAGATAAAATTCAGACAACTGCCACATGACACTAAGCTTATGTTTGTGTGAAACATCTTAAAAACTCGCTTGTTATACTCACTTAAATTACTAATATTTAAACATAAAACCCTACATAAACCCTATTAAACCCTAATAAAACATGCGTTAATAGTCTACTTTCATCAATCAAAAACTCAATCAAACTACTGAAAGGGTTTTGGGGTTTTGATTGGCCGATGGATCATTGCAAATTATAAAATTTTTAAGAGCAGACCCCAAAAAAGAATGCGATGGACTAAAATTGAATAAATCTAACTTATTTAAATCATTATATCCTAATTTTATTCTCAAACCCTTATTTAACTTAATTTTATATAACAACTTTTCTAGCTTAATAAATTAAAATAGTAATACATTCTTTTTGGTTCATCCGTTCATTCTCTGCCAATCTCCTTAGAATCTTTTTTTTATAGATCTGCTTAATCGTGAAGAATTTTGATAAATAATAGGAAAAATAGATAATTATAAATATTTGATTAAGATTATTAAAGAAAAGAAAAATATCTAAGATGAGTATCAGAGTCTCTCACAAATAATGTAAGTTACAAAATAAATATCTGAAATTGTATTTTTGTAGAAGTCCAAGCTGGTAAGAGCAGAGTGAGAGTAGAGCAAGACACAAATTTCAAAGTAGAACTGAAGGAGTAATTTACGATGACGATTCAGAGGGTGATATGATGCTAATTGACATTAATTAATTCGATGATGAAACTGTTTTTAGATTTCCATTTTTGTTTGTCAAAATAAGAATCCTTATTAATCTTAATCAAATATTTATAATTATCTATTTTTCCTATTATTTATCATAAATATGCTCTCAATCCCATTAAACTTGGGTGAATATGGAACATTGTATATTGGGATTAATCCTAACTCGTCAAGGCATGATATTTTCGGTCTACTTGTGCACTGAGAGATTGTCCATGAATACAGCATTCTCTAGTCAGTAAATATTTAGCTAATCTCAGCAAGGAATTAAACTACTAGTTTCGAAAAGATCTTTTGTGAA
This sequence comes from Oxytricha trifallax, assembly GCA_000711775.1. Lineage (NCBI taxonomy): Eukaryota > Ciliophora > Spirotrichea > Sporadotrichida > Oxytrichidae > Oxytricha > Oxytricha trifallax. The sequence continues at coordinate 2,141 of ARYC01008963.1, forward strand.
TCCTGAAGTGTACCAGCCCCTAACCTAAGCGACACCTGCAATTAAAGCATACTACTGCATCTTGGATCTCCGATCCTTGACAAAGAGATTCTTGTATTTTGAAGCTCAAGAGCTTTGTAACAGAGTTTAAGGAGAAAATGTTTCTTCATAAACAAATATAATCTTAGATCCCAAAGCTTACTCCAGGTACACTTTCATTTTCATTTCGCAGAGAAGATTCTATAGATTAGCTTAATCCATGCTGTCAGTTCTTTTAACTAATTTTATAGTTTTGTACTTGATACCAAAAATTCAGTAAATCTATAGGATTTAAGAGTGGCTAATTCTGGATTCTGGAAATCGCCTGTGAAAAATGACAGCACATTCCCTTAGAGATTTCCCAATATATAAATGTAAGGTACTCTCTGATAAAAGAAAGTCAAGTTGATCTTTAGAATGAAGAATTCTGCCAAGCTTAGATTATTAACTATACTCTGAAGATTGAAATTCGCTTTTCAATTTGAGGTACCTCCTTGGGATCTTAAAATTCCTAAATAAAAACTTTCTGATCTTGTAGTATTTATAGCTAGAAAGCTATTTTTGAGCTCATGATTAATCTTTGCAAATTCTTAAATGAAATCTAGCTTGTTATTATTTATAGATTTTATTGCTCCTTCTGATCCTAAAAACTAATTTAATACAACCACCTTATTTTAATAATTTTTTGCACCATGGGGATTTTATCAATATAAACTTATTTATCTTTTAATGCAATTCAATATAATAAGTATTTTACATGCATAAATTCATTAAAAAATATTCATTCTTTTTCACATCAGTTAAAATTTAAAATGAGACATTTTTAGAAAAAAATATATTAATTTGCAAGAGCATCACGAATTTTCAAAAAGTTAATGAAGCTTCCATTAAATGTGTAAATATTAAAATGTCTAATATATCTAAAATATGGAATCTTCACTTATATAAAATATAATTAATTCACTTATTTGATTTTCAACGAAAGCTGATATAGACCTTATAAAGTTTAGTAATATTAAGTTTAAATTATATGCTATTAATCAGTCTTATAAGAAATATTCCTTTTATACTTCAACTTAATTCTATTTACATTTAACACGAATCAACTCGTAATAGAACTTTATTTTAGTAAGATATAATAGAAAACTAATTAGCGGATAAGATATTATTAATAAGAATATTTTAGGAATCAAATTTATTCATAATAAAAAACTTAAAAAAAAACTATAAAAAATTAGTAAAACTTTAAAAGAATCTTTTAATTCCCTAATCTATAAAATAATAAGTACTATCATTGAATAGGATGATGCTTAAAAAAAGTTTTATTGATAAAAAATTTACTAAATTTATTTTATATAAGTCAAATAAAATTACTGAATAATATGCGCTTTCTTGAGGTTTGTGTGCATAATATATAATTACTAATTTATTCTAAATTATTTACCATTAAAATTATCTTAATTTAAAATCATAGAAGATGGAGTTTTATGTGCTAAGCTAAGATCGTCAATTTTAAATACTAAAGATATTAAATAAAATTTAAATAAGTGAAAAAGGACAAATCTATGGTAAAGGGTTTAAACTAAAATATCTATTTCTTACTTTATATTAAATAGAAAGAATTATTTACTTTTTATACTGTTGAAGCTGTATTCCTATAAATAGAAAATAATATTATCAATTTAATGACTATGTTTCTTCAGATATAAATAAGATCACTAACTAGTAACTATTTAAATTTACTTGATTAGGTTTATTTTGTTCTAGTACCCCTGCTGTTCTTAATAGAAATCATAGCTCAGCAGTATTTAACTTCACTAAATTCTTGTAATATAAGACTTATATCAATTGAATTTATATATATAAAGTTTTAATGGCATAATTAAAAACTTTGTATTCGCTATATCTCACCCATCTATTAAGGTAAAACATTGTTAATTCAAGATCATAGCTCAGCACAGTCTAAAATGACCATAACCATTCCAATTATGTAATTTTATTGTGAAATGAGCAAAGCATTACTAGTTTAAACGCTACAAAATGTTTTAATTTTTAATGGAGGGACTTGAATTTTTCAACTTATAGCACAAACTAGAATAAGCTATATATAAAACCATTACGTTTGAAAAAAATTATTTTCATTAATAATATGATATAATATATATATTAAATATATACCTCGGCATTCTTCAAACTTCAAACTTAATTATATAACTAACTCTCAAAATTCATTTATATTCGGTAGTTTTCTAAAAGTGCCGACGGTTGCTGCGATTTGATGATTTATTGTAAATTATTGATGTTTTAATGAATTAATTGTTATCTTCTATAAATAATTATACTTTAAGTTCAGGAATCAAAATTCATGATAGATATCAGAATTCCTATAAAATCTATTATATTCTATATAGAATAGATAAAGTACTAGAAAATTAATTAATAATAATAATAATTCTACGGATATGATTTATATTTACTTACCTTTATGTAAGATTTTTAAAATAATTCTTTACAGATTAATACAAATCTATAAGGATTATTGACGATCTTATTGATGTTTGAATCCTGAATTTTCTTCATTATAACTTAAATGTTAATTTTAAAATAACAAAAATTTTATATTTTAAGCTTAATACATAAATCAGCAGCAATCATCGGCAGTTTTTGAAAACTGCCGATGGTTGATTAAATATAAAACATAAGTCTAATTATACTATGATTAAATGAAAAATAAATATTAAATTTTTATTTTTTAAACGTAAGCTTAAATTATTTTTAATAGAATATAAATCAAACTTTGCCAGTTGTAATGAATTTCTTTTTACTATAAAGAAAAAATTTTATTATTGTTGGAAGGACTTGAATTTTGAAATTTAATATTTATAACAAAGAAATTAAGCATCAATCAAAGTAAGGTTTATAAAGTGCAACGATATTACTACTCACTTTGCTCAGGAGTCAAAATTTAGAAAGTTAATGTTTAATCAAACAAAAATTGTTTTAAGACTACTAGAATTGTTTTGAAACCATCAAAGTTGATTTTGACCTTTCATACTATTTTGGTACTGAATTTTCAACTTTGGTTCTGCATTTTCTACTTTTATTTCTTTTTCCATAAATTTGAAGATATTTCAAGTTCCTTCCATAACAAAGACTACATTTTAATTTATAAAGACCCAAACAAATTATTTATAATTTTAATAAATTATATATCTTTATAAGAAATTATTTCAGACTTTAAGTAATTGTTTCAGACTTAAAGAAACTATTTTAGAGTAAATTGTTAAAAGAAATATTATTGTAAACAGAAGTTTATAATCTTTAAGGTGAAAAGATTAGAGATCTAAAAAATGACCTATATAACTTGTATTCCTGTGTGACACTTTAGAATATGAGCTCAAATTAGTGGATTTGCTAAATTCCAGTTCATATCATCAATTTCAGTGTTCCTTTCTCGATGCCATGAACACCTTAAAATTAAATTCTTAACATACGACATTATGAATAATAATAATAAAACTATAATGTTAACAAAACTATAATTCTAATAAAACTATAATGTTTTATTAAGTCACAATTATATTAACTAAATACCTACCTCATTTTTTAAATCAAAAATATCGAATTAATTTTGGTGGTTGAAGTCAATTGACTGATTTCTTTACTTTAAAAAATATAAATTATTTACTTTCTATAAAAAACTATGTTTTTTAGTTTTTTATAATGTAACATCAAGCAAAGCAGTAAAATGAATAAAAAACTGTATATTTAATAGTCACTATAACATATTTATATTTTCTGCCTAATTAAGTTACACTCTGATTGCTTATAAATTTGATATTTAATTTTTATTTTTAAGAGTTTTATTTTTAGATGTAAAAGTTAATCAAAAGTATATATTATTTGATATATCTTATTAATATTTTAAAATTTCAATGTAAATTTAAATAAATTATTAAGAGAAGGATGACAATGAAAAAGATGGGGGCGGTAAAAGTGAGGTATATAAAAAACAAACTCATCCTTGCAATACTAATTAAATGTCAAAGAATTTTCTAATGGTAAAGTTCCTCAAAATAATTGATAATATGTAAAATTCTTTTGTCTATATATTAAACGATTTAGAATGAGGGGAGGGTAGAAGTAATTTTAATAGAAATGTTCTAAAAATACATATTAAAATTTATTTACTTTATTTAAATTTAACTCAATAAATGTCAAGAATTAATATTAATAACTATAAAATTTATTATGATTGGATATCCAATAAATGACGCGTCATTTACTTCTATATTAAATTTGAAATTCAATATAATTTTACTAAATTAACATATAGTATATACTTTCTTGAATACCTTAAGAATTAATGCGATTACTTTAAAGAATATAAAATCATAAATATATAATTAAAAATATATCCAATATTCTGCATAAAAAGTTAAATTAAATCCTATTTAATGAGATAATTATATCTCTATGCTCATATCATCAACAATTCGTCTTAAAACTCATAAGTATTTTAATATAAGTTTAGACAGGAATTTAAAAAAACTGAAAATATTAAAGAATTTCCTATTTTAATCTCAAGTTTTTCAAAAGTAATTAATAATCTAACTTGTCATAATTTCCAACTTTTTGAGCTACATGAAAACAATAAATTGTAGGTTTTCAGTGAGACATTAGTTAAATAAAACATGATTATTCATAATAAACTCTTTTATTTTCAAACATATTCAGACCACTTTCAAAACTCTGATTCTCCACCTGAATTTGGGAAATACACCATATAATTATTCCAAACTCTTAAAATTATATAAAACTCTCTCTCTTATATTTTGTGAAACCTCTATTATCATAGGATAGTAAGTTTTTGGAATCTAATATATTATATTTGTTTTACCATATAATTTATTAAAGGATAATTTTAAATATAAAAAATATCTCCATAACGCTGACTACTTGTAATTGCTCACAAATTATAGTTAATGTCAAATAAGATTCTTAGCTAGAATGAAAAAGCTATTGAGGGTACTGTTTATAGTAAATGTAAAATATATTTGAAATTGTAAATTATGGATTCGAAAAAAAACATCTGACCACACCGTTTTATATATACTCTTATATAAAATCATTTCATTTTAAATAATAGTAATCTGTGAAAAGCTACAAAATTCTTTCAGATTTCTTAATAAAAGTATTTCATATTTTAAAACTTGAATTTTACAAGCTATCAAACTTAGTGTTAAACTGAAGAGATTTCGATATTAAATAAATAGTAAAAAAATTCAATTACATTTAACATTATTTTTAATAATATTATGATTATAATGCAGTTTATAATTTCACATAGCACAACTCAATTTTAAATTAACTGTTAAAGTTACAATCTAAAGCTAGCCTTGATTTATCAATCAACAATTAATTAAATTCAATCATGAAATATATAAAAAAAGTTTTTATGCTTTATTATTGAATAAATCAAAAGCTTATAGAGTGCATATTTAAAAATGGCTTAATCGTTGATATATACATTTAAATTTTATCAAATTTTATGATACAAATTAAAATTTAATTTGAAGAGAATAAGTTTAATAACAGTAGTAAAATTTACTTGAAATATTAACTGAATAATATATTTTTATATGTATAATGCTATAAAATTTGATTTTATAAATAATTCATTATAATCTCAGAACTCTGTAACTCTCCAGATACCGAAAAGCATTCTAAAATTAACACTAATAAGTTTTCTTAACCTTTATATTCAAGCAGAAGCTATTATTGTGAATGGGATAAAAAAGAGACAATACACCATTACATTGAGGTCAAAATAGTTCTTAAAAGTATTTAACTTGTCTAATTTTACTATTATAATGACTCTTGTTGAGAGACAACTCTGTTTGTACCAAAATGAATTAATAAAATTCTGAAAAGTTTATACGAAATTAAAAAGAAAGTGAGATTAACAATATGTATTATATATCTCAACAATTTATATAGAGTTGTTAACTTATATAATAATAATTCTTGAATGAAAGAAAGAACATATAATCCAATTGTAATTGACCTAACTTGCATTTATTAGTTTTTCCCTCATAATAATTTTTAATTGACTTTAGTATATAATTTATTAGTATACATTTTAGCCTTCTCGTTTAGTTCATTTATAATTATGAATAAGAGAAAGAGTAAGCATTTTGTTCTATTCTTAAGTTTATTTTATTAAAACCATTTCTAAATTATATTAAGAAAATAAAATTAGAGGTACTAACCCTTAACTCCAATAAATTAAACATAAAATTAATACTAATTAATAATATTCTGCTTCATCTTAAACTAAAATCCCCTAACTTCCAGTTGTTTCACTATCATCACTAATATCATCATCATCATCGTTTCCATTGATATGTTTTCAAACAACAATTAAACAAGAGATTATATTCACAGACTCAGTCCATTCATTAGAATATTTAAACATATCCATATTAATAAATGGTTAACACTTAATAAAAATGAATACGTCAACATACTAAATAAAAGTTACAATATATAATACAAACAACGAGAAAGATAAATGGAATTACTTTTGTAATTTTAAATTAATAGTTTAAAGTATCTGAGTATTATAAAATAATCAATTCAATATAGACTTTATTCTGTGTGTGTGTGTTTAATGATTAAAATCAAATAAATTTAACATATCACTGTTTAATACTAAAATCAAACCATCAATCTTAGTCGTGACGTAGACGTATCTGAGTGAGTTGACGTGGCTAACTTGAGTAACGTGGCAGTCATGAAGTAGAAAACTCCGAAAAAACCAATCTCGCTATCACCTTGTCTCCTCCTAAAATCAAGATGTCAACCGGTTATAACCCGGGGACAGAGCTCGTAGAATTCAACCAGAAGTTGAAGAAAAACGCTTACCGGTCCTACTGCTGCTGGGAAACGTAATCCCTGTCCTTTCGCTGTGTTGGCTTCAGTACCCTAACCCGGTGTGGGAGAAAAATCCTTTTATCGTAGGCTTCAATGGTTTTCGTCTTCTCACTTTCGAAGGCAGAGTGTCTCTTCATCCTGATCCCTATTACCTAGGAAACTGAACTCAAGCCAGTAGACTCATTTAATGCAAGGAAATCTTAGGATCCAGCTCACTCGAAGAGTGTACGCTGACAGATTGAACCCCGCCAACTGGTCCCTCATGCGTTGCGCCCAGCAACCCCCTACCTGCCCTCGATAGGCCTTAGTGTAGTAGAAAGCTCTATTAAAAAGTCCTAAGTGGTTGGTACAACCTAGCAATTAACTTTCTAATTTAATAATAATAGACTTTATTCTAAAAAGAATGAATGATAGGTTTTTGTGTTACTTGCCTTCATCTACTCAATATTTTGCTGCTTCCTTTTCTTTGTGAATAAATAATATTTGAATATATAAGACATAACAAAGAGCATTTTATACTCATTTAACTAATATACAAGATCGATTAACTGATAAAATCAATGAATTATCATATTATGTGCATTAAAAGTAAGTATCAATAATATATTATAAGATTAAAAATATTTCTAGTTAAATTAGAATGGAATTCAAACGTTCAAGTGCTTCCAATTAGTCAAAATCAATATTATTTTTTTATAATCTACATTGAGTATATTAACATCTTGTTTGAACACAGACATTAAAACTTAAAATAATTTACAGCAAATATAAAATGAAGTAACATTGGAGCCTAATAAACACGGGAGGTTTATATATAAAATACACTGGAGCCAATATTAAATAATGTATAGAATTAATATTAACTATAAAAACTTCAATTAATTTTAATTAGATGTTTTTAAATATAGTGTTTTTAAGAAATTCCAATACTTTTAATATCGATCATAAAGATTTTAAGTTAAAACTGTAACCAATTTATAAAAAACAAGATTATTATAAAGAATTATATCTCTTTGAATGCAACATCCTCTCCCACTACCCAACACATAAAACATCATAATAATTATGGAAAGCTTAACTTTTACAAACCGAATAAAATAAAAACATAAATCTCACTGCTAGTTTATATTGTTAATTATAAATTAAAAATAATTATCTTGTTTATAGTTGAAATGCAAAAAGCACAACTGCCAAAGTTCTTCTTGGTAATGCTCTATTTTGTAAATGATAAAAAAATTAAAGATATACTCAAACACAAATTCAAACATGAGCAAATAAAAATTGTTTCAAAACAAAATTAAAAAATATCATTTTTTATTGCATATTATTATTTTATTTAATTCTGTACAGAAATTATACTGGGGCTTTAGACAGGCAGATAGAGATAATCTGATATTCATACTTTGACTTTTGGTTATCCGATCTCATCTGTCCAAGGGGAATTACCACCCATATACTGGAATGACTAACTTCATACCGCGCACGTTCACCGATTTCATTGGTAGGTCTCAAGTGGCCTTTCGCTACTTCGTATGTTTTTTCAGGTCACTTTCTCCAACTGCTTTTTCTGTGAGTGCTTATGTTCAGGTAAAAGCCCTTCTCAGTAAGACTTATTGTTTGGCTTGCTGAGGGAGAAAAACCCGATTGATACTTTGTTGAATATGTCTTATGCAGGATTTTCCTTGCTTTTATTCAGAAAATTAGAGTTCAATTTGAGATATAAGCGGCCTGTCTCTTAACTTCTACCCTCATCCTTGATGTACTTCAACCTCAAGTTTCAAAGTTAGGTGAATCATTCAGTTTTAACACGACTTATATGATCAATGGTCGACTTTTTTTATTAGCGTGGTCCCATTACGCTTTTGCCTGACGTATTCTGAGGAGGTTCTCAGATCGGGGAATTATCTCGTAAAAGCCAAGGGCCTTCACGGTTTAGAACTCCGTGGTACCAGAATTAGCCGGGCCTATATTCCCAACTTACCAGTAGGTCGTAACCTTTTAATGCATATAAGTAAAACATTTTCATATTTTATTTTCAACTTTTTTAAAATAGTCTCATAAATATAATTGCAAATGTCAATTTTAAGGCACTTTCTCGATTGTTCACAATTTTACCTGTAATAAACTAAAGAGTATATCCAGGAGAAAGAATATAAATTTAAGTGAAATATAGCATTGTGGTATACAAATAAAGATAATTTGATGTTTTATAATTCTTTTAAAAAAGTTAAAAATGCAATGCAAAGGGAAATAAGTTAAAGATAAACAAACATATGTTTGACTTATTTGCTAATAAATAGTATTTTAATTTCATTTTAAATTTAGATTATAAATCTAGAGTAATTTGAAATTGTCCAAAAGAAACATTTTATTATAACTGATTCAAATCAATAGATCAGTTTGAATTATTTAAATTATTTGAAATTAATTTATTTCTTATTATGATTCGTATGCATTTGTGATTAGAAACTCAATTTAAAAATTAATTTATAACAAAAATAATATTTTTTAATCTTATAATTTAAATTAAAATGAGAGAACTACATCTTTTAATGCAATTCCTAGTCACAGTCATATCATTATTATTTATCATATTTATTATATTTTTGTATTAATTTGAATTATTAACTAAGTATTTTCATCAGTTCACTTGGTTTTTGGAAATGGCAAGAAAAATTTATGATAAAAACAGGAAGTTTTAAACATATAAAAATGTGCAAGTAATTGACAAGGACATAACTCTAGTCTTAATTATGTCTTATTACTCTGTCATAACATATTATGTTAAATTGAAACAAATGACAAATCACATGTCAGCTAAACAAACAATGATTAGAAATGATAAAAAATATGAAAATGCAAATATAAATTCATCGCAACCCTTGAAATGTTTGGAGTGCCCAAGCTGGCTGTTTTTACCTTGAAATAGTTTAATAGGGCATATAGTATCTATAAGTAACAAAGTCATTTTTAATGATACAAACGGGTATTCACATTTTATGTTTATATGTATATTTTTCTTTTGAATTTCAAATTTGTGACTGATTTCTTTATTATACTAAAATAACTTCAAATTGATTTGCATTTTATCAATAATATGCGCACTTTAGCTATAATTAAAAATTTAATTAAATGGCAGGTTTAATGTTTTTGCCAGAACATCTCATAATCTTATTGTTTAATCTCATTTGTGATAATTTATATTGTGTATTTTTAACAAAATCATTATGATTTAGTTTATAATTCAATTCAATGTCTTTAATATAGTCAATTTTTATTAATATAATAATGGGATCCTAATATTATAAAATGATGAGAAAATTATTATTTTTAAGAAATTTTTCAATTTAAAAGTTAAATCCATGATGGATTGCTTGATTAATCTTGTCATTATATTGCCTTTACTCTTTTAGTAAAAAGAATAAATATATCAAAATCTTATAACCTGAGATTAAATAATTATCTCCAAAGATACTATATAGTATAAAGTTCAATTCTTAAATAAAGTATTAATTAACCAATATAAATATTCCATCTGAATGTCTATGGAAAAATGTCAAGATAAATCAAGCCTGAGTACTTAGATTTAGTTAAGATTATCAAAAATAATAAATTTTAATTTAGTTTTTTATTAATTAAAATATACACAGTAATTTACAAGGCATATTTATTATCACAGCAATAGCGAATTTAAATGATTATTTTTCAACTACTATAGATATTCATTGATGGTAAAACAATAATAATTTAAACTTTGAGCCAAAAATCATGATATTTAATTATGATTCAAGATTAATTTTTCATGTTAATTTAGAGCCACTTGATCATAATAGTTATCGATCATAGTATTTGGGAATATAATTTTGAGTTTAGTTTGTGATTGTGCATCAACTCTGTAATACATTAATTATTAAAGCACCCAAACATTTATTGCATTATTAGTAGTTTATAGTAAAAAAAGGAAAAAATATTATCATATTATAAATATACTTCTCTTGTTGTAAATATTGATTGAAAAAATAAATGAATGTTAAATTTTACAAACTTATATATAAATAGGTATATAAAGATTTTTAATTTAAACCCGCTTTTCTAAATTACATAAACAAATACAAAATAAGCGATTGTCACTTAAAATTATTTACTGAGATATTTTTAATCCTTATTTCATATTATGGATAAGATTTCATTCTGAATTTTAAGTTGTTTGAATAAAATAAATATTAAAGAGCTTATAGTTATAGCTTATTCTAACTCAAAAGGTATCTTAGAGTTATCATTTGGAATAGTCTTATCTTATAAGCACTAGGTGGAGAATAATAATAATCGAGTAATCAAATTAATCATTTTAATTCAGTATATTATGCATACTTTGAGACAGTTCTTACCAGTATCATTTTAATTCAGTCACAAAGTTTATTCTAGTGAAAATCGTAAAAAATAGAGATAATATTGATATAAAACTTGATAACTATAACTCAAGCTTAGTAACAATATATAACCTAGGTTTATTTAAACTAAATTTCTTATATATAATCTAAGTTTAATTGTATGCATCCAGAGGAAACTTTCAACTCTTCAGAATCAATTGATAACTGTCAGCATCTCTAAAAAAAGCTGTACTTTTATGTTATAATTACTCTAGGTAATTCTAGTTAAAATTTTTCTTGTCTGCTAACTTTACTCGAGAATCTACTTCTTTTAGTTCATCATGAAATTTGGAAGCAAAAAATAAATTTGGAATTAAGCCTAAGTCTATCTTGAATATTGGGCGCCAAAAAGTCAATCTTTAACCAGTTTTGGTTGATAAAAATCAAATCAGAAGCCTTCAAAGAACAATATTATAAATCTAAAAGAAGTTAGGCTAGATCTAAATAGATTTCAACTCGGACGAGAAAAAGTAAAATAGTAAAAGCTGGCTGGTGCTACTACTGCTTTAGTAGAAAAAGTTTAACTGGAAGCAACTAGAGTAAATACTTGACTTTAAAGCCATTATACTCATAAATAAAAGTCATGGCCATAATTTCAAGTTGTGAAATAAGTACATAAGTTTAGATACCAATGCATAACTTATCAAATTTAAAACCTCATTTATATTGGACTTCAAGTATGTAAGCATTTTAAATTATAGTACTTTATTTGTTCGACGAGATTTCTTCGTAGAATTCAAATACTCTGATCGGGTAAGGAATCTTCTTCAAAGGTAATACTAAGTCTTAACTATTTGTGAAATTTTTTACTGATGAATTAAAATTTATCTCCTTTATATATTAAATTTTACAATAAACTATAACCTTTATAATTAACTCAGATTTAAACGGTCGGTATTAGATTCCCTCAGAATTGTAAAGATTTATTTAGTATAGTTATATTTCCTATTTATTTTATAGTTATTGCAGTAATTTTAATTGTTAGATTTTATCTCATTGCTCCATAATGGCTAAATTCCCATTTTTCTTATACAAATTTATATAATTTGATTTAAATTCACTATTATATTAAAAGCTTAAGACATTTGCAAATTAATTGAATGTTATTTAAATAGGTAATTTCTTAGCAAATTAGATAAGTTATACTTCTAAACATACAATGAGACAGACCAATGATATAAAAATGAATCGATTTAAATTTAAACTTGAGTATTAAAATCAACACTGGTATGTAAAAAGCACACTAATAATAATAATAATAATGACATATACAAGTATTTAACAAAACCTAAGTTAATTAATAATTAAAAAAGGGGTTTTAATTTTGTTTTTTTATTATTATGAATATAAATTATCAATCGATTATTTATAATTCTACTAATCTTATAATTAGCAGATTTTTCTTCTTCTATTTTATTAGTTCTACCATTATAAATTTATCTTATAAATTTATCTTATAAATTTCCTTTTACAAATTTTAATCATAAAATTTTAGTTATTATTCAGCAAATTGAGATCGCTACTTGTCTTTTTATATTTATTTCATTTTACAAATATAACTATGCTATATCTCTAAATTATTGAATTATTATCTAAGAACATTTTAAAATGTTTTATAACTGTAACTATTTGACATTTTAAACAAGTATCATAATTTATAACTATTTATGTAAAATATAGTAACTTATAATATAATATTGAAATGTAGGTTAAAATGAATAAATATATCATTTTAAACTAATCAAATTTAAGTTAGATTGTTAAGTGGGAAAATCTTAACTAAGAGATTATTTTAAAATAAGAATTTTAAAATAATTAATTCTCATATATTTATTCTTAATTTAGAATGATATTATTTTTGATTCTACAATAAAATTTCAAGTTTTTCTGTTTATAAAATTATGGTATAACTCATCGATGTATAATTTTTTAAAATTGAAATAAAAGTTAAACATGAAGCAAGAAAATTGTGGGCTATTGAGTATTTATAGAATAAAACAATACGCAGAATTTTAAAACGACCAAATATTTTATTTGATTAATTCTTAAAATCTGAAATATATGTAAAAATTTAGCAATAAAATGTATTATCAACTATAATAATTATTAACTCATATCTAAGCCTTTAGGATCTACGAGTAAAAAGAAATATTAAGAATAAAATACATTTAACTTGATTAATTCTAAGTTAATTCAAACCAAAACTAAAATACAATCATTTTAAGATTCTGACTATATTTTCTTTTCCATTATGGTCAACCGATGAGTTCTTTCTACAACCATTTTGAGTTTAAAACCTTTATTTAAATATTTCTCTCAGTCGCTTCGTATTATTTGAAAACATGAATAACTCTTCTAATCGGAACTTAAATGTAAAATAAGTGATTTTCTCTGAAGTGTTTCCATTTCAACACTTTTGAATTGTTGGTTCACTTTTATTGATTGTATTATATGATTAAGGACTCTTATTTAAATTGTGAAAAGCACTTAATAATTTTTCTTAGTAGGATTGAATTATTAGCTTTTCAATTGGTTCTATTATGTTTGTTTTTATATAAAATTCTTGGTGTCTATCCGCCTTCCCTGACAAGATGTTCTACTTGTATCATGTAGTTGATAAGTGATTAAGCATTCTCTTATCTGAGAATAATTTTTACTATGACTCCTAATTTATTTTTTAGAAATTTAGGTACACTGATAAAATGTTCAAGGAGAAAGGGCTATAGCGTTGTTTGGAACTTTCTTTTTTTTTAAATCAGCTTTGATGAAGAATAAAGTTTTGGAAACAAAGAATTAAGCTTGATCCATCGAGTAGACCTACAGCTTGGAGTTTTGGGGTTTAGTTTGGGTGTCATTTTTGGTTTATTTACTGCAACTTTATAATTGCCTGCTAGATTATTATTTATTTTTCTTCTAGTTCCTCAGGTTGAATTGTTGATTTCTTCTTCTATCTACAAAAATAATTTCATGAAAAAGGAGTGATTAGGTTGAAGATTAAATGGGTTTTTGTTTGTAGTATCAGTATTGAGTATTCTCATTTACTATTAAGTAAACTATTTTATTTACCTATTAAAAAGGTTGTGTCTCTATCTCTTGTTGGATGAACTTATGATTTGAGGTTAGACCAAAATTTCAAAAGATCAGTAAGATACTTATCTATGTTTAATCATTTTCCAATAGATACTTGATAACTCAAGTCCTTTACTCTATTGAATAGCAATTATTCAGAAAATCAGAAAATGAATAGAGTTGATTTTATGTGACATCTTTGTCCTTCTTTTAAAATTTTAATAATTTCAAGTACACATAGTGAGTATATTAGTTTGTTAGAAGTTAATGAATTGTCTATATGTTGACAGCTTGACTCTGTGACATTTTAAATTTGGAATGTTTTAATGCTTAGTTAATTATAGGATGCTCAGAGGATAAAAGTTGTTCTTCTCTTGCAAAGATTGATACTGATCAATAAGCTTATCATACATATAAGATTTTTTAAAGTAAGTGAGATAAGTCAATAAGAAAGTGCTAAGTGCATATATATATTTAAATAACATAAAAGTAAAATAAACATCGATTAAGTTAGGAAACATGTAACGAATTTGGTGAAAATTTTAAGAAAATCCAGCGTTTTAATAAAATTAAAAATAATTAATTTAATAAAATGATAATTAATTAAAATTGAATGATTTATACTTAAATAATAAAAATCAAATGTATATTGATTTATTGTAGATTGAGAAATAAAAGTCACAATAAATTATTAAGTGTAAATATGCTCTCAGCGTTATAAATAAAAATAAAATCTTTAAAATGATAGAGAATAATTATAGATATTTTTTATCAAAAAATAAACAGTCAAAATTAGAAAAGAAATAGGGATTTTGAAAATTGTAAATTTAGGGGCAAATGATTCAAATATATTATTGAATTCTATATTTTAAAAGAATCGAAATAAAATAATTGATAATTATGTTCTATATGAGTTAATTTATTATGTGAAAGTTATAATCTAATACTTGAAATGTCTATATCTTTGCGCATTTTAAGATATTACAAAATGGCTTTTAAATTCGTGTTTAACGAGATAAAATCACCAGAATCATAATACTTATGATGTTTTTTGTAAAGTAAAGAGTCAATTATTTTATAAAGGTAATTAAAAAATTGAATAATTTATTATCGATCGTATCTCGAGTGCCTTGATCAGATGTAAGCTTTGATATGAAAATTATTTTAAAATTATCATCATAATAAAACCCCATAATTTATGAAAAATAAGTGGGAGACTTTAAATTAATATAAAATCAATTTAAACTTACAGATATTAGTAATTAATGGAATTAAAATGGAATTCAGAAATAGCTTCGCCTATTCTCAATATTCTCCTTCGTACTTTGCTCAATCTGGGCACTTCTTCATTATTATTCCCATCTTTTCCCAGTGCCTCTTGAGCTTTCTGTCTACTGACTTCGCAACGACAGCTGACAAGTATTGCTGAAATATAAAAAGTTTTAGATATGTTTATTGTAACTTACAAATTTTAGTGAATGGCTAATTACTCCAGGAACACCATCTTAACTTTTCATTTATAATTATTCATTTTCATTTTAATTAGCTTTTTTTAATTATATTTCATAATTCTACTGAGAATTGGAATAATGCGTTAAGATCAAATAATTCAACTTTAATTGCTAAAATATTAAGAAATATAAAAATATCGATTAAAGATTTTATTCTGATCAGAGATTAAAATTGATTCCAGAAATATTGAAGGCATAGTAGGATCATTAAAATATCACAACAAATTAAAATAAATCTTTAATCATTTCTAAAATTTTTACCCAACAAGAACAAAAGACTCCTCAACCAACTACTAGTATGTATCTATATGAGCAATTTCTTAATTTTCATCTATTTTTACACTTATTTTCATTTTTAATAGAATCATGGAGTTTTACACTCTTGTTAATGAGACCATAATGTCGTTTTTGAAGCAGTCTTTAAGTGATATAGAAATTTTTAAAAAGTAAATTTATCTTCAGTAAGCTTTAATCAAATGATTGATATCAGTAAATGGTTTCATAAGATCATAAGTATATCAGCAAATAGTTGATTATTGTTAAAAAAAACGTAAAAACAGGAATTTTGATAAATAAATTATTATAAACATTTTATATAAGGCATTGTAATTTTTCTGTATACTTTACTAAAAAATTTAGAAATCATAGTCTTTAGCAAAACAATTAATAAACCTCGATTATTTTAGAATATTTAAATACTTGATTTTAATGTTTAGCAAGAATTCTGTAATTATCATGGTAGTTTGACAATATAAATTAAAATCCATAATGGTATGGTCACTTCATGTTAATTCATCATTAATTGCTTTGAGTTATGGTCTATGAGCAGTTCATTCTGTATTCTCCATGATCATTTTATTTTTAATTTATTAATCTTAATTCCTTGCCTTTAACTGAAAAAATTAATAATTTGAAAGCACAGTTAATATGTTATTATCATAAGTCACTTAAAATTTATTTATTAATTAATGTGTCCGTAATCACTTTTTTAAAAATAGTTACGGACAACTTTTTCCATTGAAAGTTGTTGTACTTACTATTCAAATTCCTATATAAAGTATTTTCTTATACTCACTGTTTCTTTATTTTACTCATTAAGTTTATATAACAACATTGATAAAACTATATATTATGAATATAGAAAGAGGGTGTATATATTATACCAGTTCTATCAAAATATCTATTATAAAATCTATATTAAATAAAAGCTAATTACATTATTGTTAAATTCATGAATCAAAGCCTTTTGTATTCATCATAAAACCTTTTTTATATATATA
>ARYC01008964.1:0-11041 GCA_000711775.1 Oxytricha trifallax
TTTGTGTTTATCACTCTGTCATCAGCCTGCACATTTGCAAAGAAGAATTTGTGGTTAAATACGCTGCCAATTGTTCTGTAAAATCTATGCACCCTAGGATCATCAAATTCAAGTTTCTGTCCTGTTAAACTTAAATAATACTAAACATTTTTATTTAGAATAAAGATTTGATTTATAATAAATAAGTTTAGTGACTCCCAAAATTAAACCTTTTTCTTTCCTGATGCTTCTATTAAAGATTTTGTTAACACCCAAGCATTATAGAATAATTATTCGATAAAAAATAGAAATTTTGGGGCTTAATTTACAGAATATTAATATCTTTAAGTTTTAAGCATGACTTCCCTCACTATTAGTACCAATACAAACGTAAGCTTCCAAGCCAAACCCTAGAAGTAAATTGCATAATAAAACTGCGTGATCCTCCGAATCCCCACATCCTCTAGATAAGAAAGACTGCATTGAATGCCAGACCTCCACTTTGTCTTTGCCAGGTGCCTCTAGTCTTTAATTATAATAATTAAATTAATATCCTATGTTTTTTTTTAATACTATAATTCAAATATAAAACGCTTTGGAATGGAATAAGACTGACTAATCTGGCTGCATGAAGTGGTGTATCTAAGTTACCTACTCTATCAGCTAGCATAGGCTGTATTAAGGAACATACTGGTTTATAGACACTTGCTTCTCTATCATCTGTCTCTGCGAATATCTTAACCAGTCTCTGTTTGTGGGAGTGTCTGATCATTTTGAATTCATTCCACCATTAAAAACCCCAAAACCCCTTAATGAAATTAATGTTAATCTTGGTAAATTATAGAATTATTGAGGATTTATATTTAGTTGAGGTATGGAGCATTTTTATCGATTTTTTAAAAATAAATTTACGATATATTTGGGATTGAGTTTATAGATTATAGTTTATATATTAACATAGAAGTATAAATTGTCTATTTTTATATTCAAAGTTAAAATTCAAATATTTTGTGTATCAATTTTTTGCTTATGTAATCACTAATCTTAGATTGAGTTTTATGAAATTGTATGCTTGTCTATATAAATAGTCTGTTCATTTTTGAAAGAAATATCTTTACAATTTATACTTGAAACCTAATAAATTTTAAATTATTCATAAAAATAATTATTTTTTTTTAAAAAAATATATAATTATTTAGATGATGAGTTTTTTTGTAAATTATGCACCATTCAAAATGAGTGAATTCACTAAATTAATGTTCCCATTTATAAATAGATAAATTTATTGATTTAAACCAGTTATCATGAAGTTGATTAGTTTTATTATATATAGTGGAGCATGCTGCAAAAATTGGAAGTAAAATCATGAAATTGATACAATATATGTGGCTAAAACTATCTTTTGAAAATCTTTTATGAGCTTGTTAATAGTTTACCTTAGTATCTATTCGATATATCCTTAAATTATAGATTAAAAATATAATTATATTAAAATGAATTAGTATAATTTACATTATTTATATACACTGTACAATAAATATTAAAATTCTATAAATACAGTAAGCATATAGATGTGAAAAATCAAGTCAGAAATTTTATAAAAATACACTGCTTAAAAAAGAAATATAATAAACAAATACACACTAAACAACTTGACTTTTATATATATATATATAACGGAATTTTCTAAAACACTGACTATGTATAAATTATCCATTTTATTACATGAATTTAATAATTGAATATAAATAAAATTTATACTTACTGAAAAAATGAAATTTATCATTAGAAATTCTAATATCATTTTACTATAAAAAAACATTATAAAAATTCATGAAGATTTTTTGGGTTTTTATTCATTTGCATAATCTAAGAATTTCTACAGACTTTCACTCTCAAACTTCTTTTCCAAAGATAACTGCTTCATTTTACAATATATTAATTGTAAAACAATTATAAAATTTAATAATTTTATCATGTTATAATATAAATAAACTACTTAAAATAATATTTATTTAAATATCATGACAGAATCTTCATGCAATAGTTCAATTTTAGTAAGAGTTGGAATGATGTCCAAATGCAACTATATTATGCCTAATGAACCTTAATGAGTGAGATAATTTATTTTATTCCAAAGAATTATATTTTTTTATATGTATATATTATACTAACTAAATTAAGATCCACTGGCAGTATTTCAGCATTGATTTCTATAGAATTGGAGTGTAAAAGCGGCCTCCAATCTATATTTTTAGTGCCCATAACTACAGATTTTTCGCCCTTTTTCTATCTCAAAATAGTAATGTGCAGCATTTAATTTAGTTTCATAAGCATAGCTGGATCGAACTGCTTGTGAGCTTAATCTGAATCTTTACCAGCAAAATCAAATATAAAAGTTTCTTCTTAGAATTATACTTTTATATAAATGTATGTTTAGTTTATGGCTTGTTAAGGTACTCAAGTAAAATAAATTAAAGAAAACCTAGTTTTTAATTTTTTTAGAATTCCATGTCAACTTGTGCAAAATTGATCTGTGTTTAGAATCTCTGATGAAGGAAAGAGACGGTAACAAAAACATATTCGTCATCCTTCGCATTCATAAAATCAATAAATGCCTTCAAGTGCACTACTTTCACACTCAAGTATCTGCGATTAGGATCTAGGTTCTCATTGTTAAATAGTTTTACAGTACCACCCCCGCTGGTTTTTGCATGTAATTTTTTAATTTCATATGCTTGCACTTTAGCTGATTATTCTTATGAATTTATAAAATTTATAATGATTTTCTTAATAAACAATTAACCATTGGTATGTTTTAAATCCTATTAATCTTAAATCAATCTATTATTTGAAATAATATCATCTATATAAATAATTTTCTTATGAATTAGCCTATCTTTTCACAGGTAGTGATTAAAGTATGTCATTGAGCAATCCTTCGCTTTTTAGCTTCTCAATAATTCAAAAACCCCAAAACCCTTTCAGTAGTTTGATTGAGTTTTTGATTGATAAAAGTAGACTATTAGTGCATACTTTATATGGGTTTTAATAGGGTTTATGTAGGGGTTTAATGTTTAAATGTAATGTATCGTAGTGTGTATTAGAGGGGTTTTATTTTTACTATTCACTCAAACTATACCTTGGCATCATGTGCTAATTTTCTAAATTTGATATCTCCTATCCAGTTGATCATTTAGTCTATTGTTTGCTCTGCTCTGTGGTATGGTCTTAAGATAATCTGCTCAGCCATATCTTTCATTTTACCTTTTATCTTATTCAAGTCTAGATATTGCTGTATTCTCTGCTTTGAATCTTTCTCTCTCATTTTACCTTTAATATCATTTTATTCTAGATATTGCTGTATTCTCTGCTTTTAATCTTTCTCTCTCTTACAGCTATAGTAATCATTTATTGGCATATCGCATTCAGCAATAATTGCTGATAGAGCCAATACATCCCACTTAATATCACCATCTCTCCAGTCCTCCCTTTCTGGAAAGTATCCAGGAGTACCATAAACGTTGCCAAGTCCTGAAGCTTCAACTCTTTATGATCTATTGAAATCAATTATTACTACTCTGAGAGGTAAAAAGTCAAGCATAATATTCTCAGGCTTCAAGTCTCTATGAACATACACTAAAGTGTGCAGCTCTTCTATGCCTTTGCAAACATTGTAAGAATAAGAGGTAGCTACTTAGGAACTCTTTAATCTTAAATGTAGTCTCTTAAAGTCATTTAATATAGAGGGAGGCGAAAAGCAACATGATCTTGAGCAAGGAGTATTGCATCGAGCTTAATAATAAATCTGCACTGTCTATCCCTTGCTCTAGTAAGAGCTTAGTACTCATTGACAAATTCCATTTGATACTTGTCATCGCATTTAAAGAAATTGAATGGATAAATCTTGTATGCGAACTGCTTATCAGTTATGACCTTTTTCTCAAACATGTCCTCAAGTATAAGATAAATTTCCTTATTCTTTAAGGTCAATTACATTTAAAATTGGAAGCTTTAGTGCTTATATCTTCAGAGTGATTTTCACTATCTCAGAAGCTGGGAGGTTTCTAACTACTTTAATAAGCTTATTTTCTTTCTCAACTCTTTGTTCCAAGGATTCTAAAGGGTCTCTTGGCTTTCTTTTTTGAAGGAAGACCTCACCAGTCTCAGGATCTATGACTCAAACTTCTTGCCATATGGTTTTATAGGTGAACTTTTAAATGCCTTGAATGGTTATATTGTTTATTGCAATAAGGGCAAAAATATTTTCCATCTATCTTATCATGCTTAAGATAGAGCATTGGCTTAGTAGAATGCTACTCGAAGATATGACGCTTAAGAGCAGATTTATAAGTGAAGTTCTTCTCACACTCCTCACATAAATGTAATGCTTTAATTTCTTTTTTCTCTTCCTCCTCTTCAACCATTTTTATTGGAACTTCGCATTGAATTTCTTAGCTCTGCATTACTATTTAACAACTGAATTGTTATTCAAAGTCTGAGACCTAAGGTTAGAGAATTTCAGGTTCGTACTAGGTAAATGCATCACAAGTCGTAATTTTCTTTTGATTCATGAAGGAAAGTTTTTGCTGGCTAATGCCAAGTAATGCCGCTTTTCTTAGTAAGTTGCCGCCATTTATAAATACTATTAAATTATATAAGCTGTTTAAATTCTACCTTTATATACAAGCAAGAGCATATCCTCAAAGATTTAGAGAGGTTTAATGGGAACAGAGTGAGAAACATTAGTTTTATATTTCTAAAATTTTGAGATAATTTATATATTATTTCATCCATTTTATAAATTAAAATGCACCTAAATGTGTTTTGGGGAGTTAGGTGGTGCTACTAAATATGTTCTCGTAAATTTAGGAGGGGAAGTTTTAAAATTTAATTTTTTTAATGCACCACCTAATACGGTTTTGAACTTTAATATAACCTCAAATTAAGTTTTAAATAAATTAGGAGCACCACCTAATTAAATTAATTATTATTAGGAGCAATTTAATGGAGAAAGTTGATAAAAATGGAAGTAAAACTTTGAAACTTGGAGAAAGTTCCTCCATCTTTATCTATTTATCTGATTCAGGTTGACCTCCAAGTGGATCTCCCTATTTACTAGAAAAATTTTAGTAAGTTTAGAATGGATATCCATAATTTTAAATTTCATTAACATTTATAGAAACTGGAAACAAGATGGAGTCTATGAATGATGCAATGAAGAGAATTTAATCTCAAGATTTAATAGGATTAGAAGTAAAGAAGATCTTTACAGATACTTGGTATAGCAAGGTAAGTTATCACTTATAACTAACTTATTAACCATAGTTGAATTGTTCTTGCCAACACAGGAGGGACAAAAATATCATTCTTAAAAGCATTGTTAAGTGAAGAGAAAAAAGCTTTTAAGTCTAATGAAATCAGAATGATCGAGATACCTAACTACCCTGAAATATCAGTGACAAACCTATATGACGATCCATGAGTGATCCGGACGTAGCTATCTACCTTCCATCAAAGCAACAGCTCTCAAATAAGTTGCCAGAGAGAAACTTCTTCTTTGGTGTTCTTGCAACTCTGAAACCTGAGTACTTAAATGAAATTATTTAAGAAGCTCACAAGAAACGATACAGCATCTCTCCTGAAAAAAAAGAGAAGCAAGGTATTAAAATAAGTGATACCTGGCTGTAGGAACTTCAAAAACACCCTTTCATCTCAAGTAAGCTTAGTCTTCTAACTTTATAGAAAAACCTGGTACTGCTATATACTTGATGAAAGAGCGCAGCAAATTAAACAGAGAGAGAAAGTCTCAAGTAAAACATGAATTGAGTAAGAGCTCTTCAAAGATTATAAAAGCCAGAAGAGATAAACATAGATGCAGGAGATGGCACTAAGAGAAGAAAATGAGCCCAAGCAAGCCTAAAGAGGAAAAAAAGAAAGAGAAGCCAAATCCCTTTACGGGAAAATTTAATATGTGAACTTATTCATTCGTTTAAATCTAAAACTTATTTATAAACACAAAATCTACCTTCTCTTGCGCACACTTTAGCTTTATCATCACTGACTCTCTTAGCAGCACTCTTAATAAAATCTACTGTATCTATCTTCAAATCATGCATCAGATGGTAGAGCAGCAATTTCTTACAATGACCTTTCAATAACCCCCAATATAATTCAATACCATTGAACTAAGGGCTGTAAGGAACATTAAATACAGGTGTTATGTTTAGCCTTTCATATTCCTTCCTTGAGTCTTTAGTTTAATGGACAGATAAGTTATCTACAAACAGAATAATCTCTTAGTCGGCGTACTTATCTCTGAGTTATAATAAGAACTTTATGCATTATTCGGTCTTTATTGAACGAGGGTAGATAACATAAGTCTCGAGACCATTATCTTCGCTTATTCCACCAAGAATTGCATGAGTTTAAACCTTAACCTTTAATCATATACTTCAATGTTCTATATCTTTTATACCAAGACCCTGATATGAAGGTATTAAACGTGAATACTGCCTCATCAGCGTGTATGAACTTAATATAATTAGTAATAGCCCTCTGCATTTAATCGAATATATAATTTAAATTATCCTTATAAAATGGAACATTAAAGTCAATCACTTCTAAATGCGATTGACTGTCTTGTAAGATATTCCATTATTTTTATATATGTTAGCTATCGATTACGCAGATATATGAAGCTCAGGAAATTGGCGATGAAACATCACAGCCCTCTAGGCTAAAGAGAAATGAGCCCAGTATTTAAGAGTCATATCATTAATAAGATAATCAATATGATACTGCTAAAATTTTAGAGGTCTTTTAGGCTTAGAATTAAGCTGCTGTCTCTTTAAATTCAAAGCTAATAGACAATGAGACCTCACAGTTGCAGGAGATTTATGGAGCAGTCTTGCAATAGATGTATAATTCAGAACAGGCTAGAGTTATTCACTATATTCATCACATCCATAACGCAACTTAAACAATAAATCTATATACTCCCTGTCATAAACTGACCCAAAACTCGCATATACTCACTTAAAACACTAATATTTAAACATTAAACCCCTACATAAACCCTATTAAAACCCTAATAAAGTATGCACTAATAGTCTACTTTTATCAATCAAAAACTCAATCAAACTACTGAAAGGGTTTTGGGGTTTTGAGGCGTTTCTATCCAACGTGGCTAATTTAGGGTCTTTAGCAATCGCAGATTTTAGTGTGTCAAAGAATTTATGAGTCTCAAGGTGGTCTTTGAGTACAGATTTCACCTACTCCATCTACGAATTAGAAACCTAGGTAGATTGCATTTTTATAATATTTGAATTAGAAATTATAATTTGATTGTTACAGCTATTTCTTTATATTTGGACATATCTTGACATTAATGTGAAGGTTTATAAATAAAATCTTGATTTATTTCTTTCAAAATGAATTTGAAATAAAAAGTGAAATTCAAATATAGAAATTTATAATTATAATAGTTACTTCATACATTTTACCATATCTTTTATAAATAAAATATTTAAAAATTTCATTTTATTTTTAAATGAACTCTTATATTAAGACATTGCAATAGCAGTATAATTTAAAACAGGTTCGGCTTTCTATAATTATAATCGTACCATACTTAAGCTTAAGCAGTAAATCTAAGTAAATGTCATTATAATTGAAAAATAGAAAATAATCGGAAATATTAGAATTAATTAAAACTAATTACTGCATTGATTTATAAATTGGTAAAATAAAAATATGTAAGCAAATAGTGAATTAAATATCATAATATACTACAAAAAATTATATGTGTAAACACTTAAAACTTAAAGTATTAATGTTGAGCAATATTTGCTATTATTTATTTATATTTCGTCATAAGTATGTGGTTCTACTTATATTTGAATATTGAATTTTATATCTGTCATTCAGAATATACTTAGAATTCATAATATATCTTTCTTTGCTTTTTTTATGATCTTCCATCCGCGATTAATTTATACTAAAATATGAATAAGTTATAATTAATTAAAAAATGTCAGATAGCTGAAATTTTTGTTTTAAAATATGATAATAACTTCAAATTATAAATCTATTACCTTACTTTTAATTAAAACATTTTTTATTCACTTTTAGAGAGTTGTATGAAGAATTGTTATGAATTGTTCCATTTTAATACTAATGATAAAATATATAAATATAATATGTTCATTCAGAATTTCTAATTATTTTTTATTTTCATTAATTTATAATAATAATAATAAGAATAATAATAATAATAATAATAATAATAATAATAATAATAATAATAATAATAATAATAAGATCACATTGAGGTCTCTGTGGACCCCCGATCAATAAGCTTTAAAGCAATAAGGGACAAGCCCTTTTAATATTTATTAAATCATCTGATCTGTTCAATCTCTTTGGTTGTCTCATCATTGATTCTATTTCAATTAATTCTTTAAAAATCCAATCAAAATAATGAATTCTTGTGAGCCCACAACTGTCTTAAGTATACTCTTTCTCTGTAGAAATTGAGTACATGTTTATCAACTCTCTCTCTTCTTCTTCTTCACTATCGATGGATCTAACTCCATCATAGACTCCGAACTCAAAATATTCTTGGAGTTCTTGCATAGTTTCATTAAACGATCTGAGCATTCTGTAATTGGTTTCCATGCAATCTACGGAGTTGCAAATTGGGCATATTTTCGCATTGATCTTAACATCATAGAGACCCACTTCCTAAATCATCTTTTAATTAATTTTTATTATTATGTAATATACAAAAGTCCCAAATGTTTTATATGTTATTTAATAACTTTCTTTAATTGTATTGGGTTATATCTTGATTTATAATATAAATCTATGGGGTTTAGGGATTTAGTGGTTTCTGGGTTTTTAATAGTTAGGTTCTCTGGCTTTGAGCCAGAGAATCTAACTATTAGGAAGAGTGAATTAACTTTTGTCCATTGAGATGCTTGCTCCCTTGTGTGTATATGGTTATGTTGTTTTATATTTAGTTTTATTATTATATAGCTTGATATATTTGGGTGATTCCCAACATATCTTTCGGTCAACTTTTATCATATTTTCGGGTGATTCTCTAATAATCATTAGTTTCGATATTAAATAGCAAATTAAGAGATTTATTATTCGTGACTTATTTGAGAAATCAGGATGATGCCTTCTAAATCGTATATTAGTACTTACTTCTATTGTATAGAAGAAAATGGTTAGACTTAGTTCTCCTGGTTTAGGATTTGAGGCTGAAGGTTCTTTGTAGAGGGGATTGTAAATATCATGAGGTTTTGACAGCGTTCATTTCTCCTTGTTTTATTGGTCTATTGTACTAGTTAGAGATGTTAGTAACTGTTGGCAGATTTCTTCGGTTAATACCTACTAGAGTTGAAAATGTCATCATGAACAGAGAGTGGACTTTAGAAGGTTGGTGTGGAGCTGAGTAGTGAGCTAATTGACGTAAGCTCACAGTTTCAGAAGTTAGGAATGACTGGACTCTAAGTAATCAATTCGAAAATTAAGAAAACTAATAAAGAGTGTACGCTCCAGTTGTGCTAGGGTTATGTATAGTACCTAGCTAAGTTGTGAACGGGTGCTAAAAGAAAGTACTGACTTAAGGGTGTCAAATCTGACATACTCTATGATTTAGGGCCACTCGTGAGTATGTATGTACTTATTTGTAAAACACACCTCCGGACCCTACGATCCAGCTGGGGGAAGTTCGCTTTTCGACTAATGAGACAAATTTCTACCTCTAGCTTTAGAACGGTTCGACTGTCCCTCCTCGTTCCACCTTTTACTTAACTTTCTAAGTTAATAATATGATTTTAATAGATATTTTTAAATTATCACATTTATATTCATATAAACCTAATTCTCTTATTTATAAACTTTTATAGTATAATTAATTAAAGTCTATTGATAATTTACAATTTACTCAGATTATTATGAATTAATATATTAAATAAATTAAATCTATTAAAAATATATTTTTAAAATTAGCATTTTTTAAATTTATATTTTAACACTTCTATATTTAACTTTTATTTATACTTATTGCAAAGCAATTATTGAATTAAATATGTTCTCTTTAAATAAGTCTTATAAAATTAAAAAATAAATACATAATGCAGATTTTAAATTAAAGAATTATTCAAATCAAATTATTAAATTTTAACACGTATTTCTGATCTCCATTTATTACTAAAACTCTTTGTTGATCTATTTATTCTAAAATTATAGGATAAATTTTGTATTACAAATCAATCAAATCTGTTGCATTCTTTATATTTTATGACTTGCCATTTTTCCCTATATCCTACAAGAAGTCTATAGTAATTGTCAATTAAGCAATATCTTTTAAATTAATTGAATGCTAAAGAATATTCTTATAAAAGTAATCATTATCAAATGGTTTGTAGTTCATGATTATGTTATTACAGGAATAATCTTAAAGTGCTAATAACATTTTCCTTAATTTCTTACTAGAAGTGATTGAAATCTCTAGGTCAGGTAATTCTAGATTGAAACTTTGAAGTAACTTACGACTAAACAAAGAAAACTTAGTAGGTCCCCTTTAATAATAATCATTTAATCTTTTATATTTGGACACATCCACATTCCAAGTAAATCTTTTTAGATTAGTAAAATATTTAAAGGCCTCCACTAATTCTAGCTCTATTATGCAATTTGTAAATTCAATATTTTACAAATCTTTGAAGAATGGGAATGAACACAATGTAAGGATTTAAGCATTAAAAACTTTTATAAAGCTTTCCTCTAGAGTTTAGCTAGAAAATAACTTTGCTTTACCAATAAAATTATTCTTATATGCTGATTTAATGGTTATATTTTTAAATATAAAATACCATATTTAATCATATCCAATAAAGTATGAAGATTCTTAATGAACAAAGATTGAATGAAGTTTTAATTTTTGATTATTTTTAGTCTCCCAAGTTAATAATTCTTAAGAAATCATTGCAATTTCTCTATGAGTTTCTAATGATATCTATATTTCACAATATTTTAGGGGCATTTT
>ARYC01008965.1:0-14300 GCA_000711775.1 Oxytricha trifallax
AAATATTGAGAATAGAAGAAAAAAAAGTACTTAACTCTAATCAATTATACTGCCCTAAAGCGAAGACAACCGATTTTAAGCTTTGTTTAAAATATAGCTAGATTTTAGACTTAACGGCATTTAAAGTTGCTATAAAAGCTTTTTTAACTTACCAAATAATTAAAAACTAAATCATTACAATAAATTGAGTCTCTTTTTATTAAAAATAAATTATAATTTTCCTATTCATGAAGTTACTTTAAATTAATAAACTAGTAGAATTAGAATTAATTTAGAAATTAACTATATTTTCTTCATATTATAGGCATAGCTTGCAGCATTAGCATAATTCATTCTATGTAAAAATAAATTTCTTTTAGAAAATGGGCAAATGTAATATAAATTAAGATTTTATAATTGAAAACCATTTAAACTAATATATCTTATGAAATTATCTTTCGTGTTTTCCAATTAAAATTTTATATTTTTTGCTAATTTCCCCTCTTATTTAGAAAACTTAGAAATCACTCTGAATTGCTTATTTATTTAAAAAATAAGTAAATCTGTAATCACCAATTTTTTATTAACATATTTTTTTAAATTAAAAATAATTATAAATGAATGATTAATCTATTTATATTGAAATTATCAAAAAAGCAATTTTTATTCTATAAATACATATATATTTGATAATAAAAAACCCAATACCCCTTACTGAGTTTATTTGTGTTTTGATTGATGTAGGTAATATTGGGGATTAGTGTTTCTTTTTTATTTATTTTATATTAAATCTTAGATTCAATGTTATTTATTATTTTCATGATGAAGATTTTTATTCTTTATATCTTATCTTCTCTCCTTCTATATAAATTTAATATTAAATAAATCTAATAAGAAGATTTAAATGAAAATTTTAATAAATGCATTGGCACCAATATAGTTTTAATAATTAATTTCATGGTACCAATTAATTTTGAGCCAAATTGGAGCTTTTTCCATTAAAACCTCAATAGATTAAAAGTAGGCACTAATTAATTTTTGGTATTATTTAATTGTTATCAATTAAAAATGAGCTAACTTTTTATCGGTTACTAATTAAATTAGAGCAATTTTAGTTTTAATTTTCTAGAATTTAATCGATTAAAATTTGGAAATTAATATCTGACATTTGTTTCATTTTTTGTTAACTTTCTTCATATCACTTTACAGGGTTGACCTCCTGTTTGATACTTAAATTTAATAGGTGACCTATAATTTATAAAAATTATAATTAAAAATTTTAAGATTGACATCCAACCATAATACTTCGGGAACAAAACTAATTTACCAATGTTACCAATCTTTTTTGTATTGGATGAAAATATGTCAATAATGAACGAAAGGTAAAAGAAATGAAATAATTTAATAAATTTGTAAATATTGTATAATGAAAACTTGAAATTATTCATACATAAATTCCAAATTTTTGAAATGATACAATCATCAAATTTCATGAAAAAGATCAATAAAAGTAAAACTTATGAAAAAAATGGTAAATAGTAGAAAATGTCACATAAACTTATCTTTTAAAATAAAAATGATAAAACCATATTTATAACCGTGTGATAATATAAGATGATAATAAAAAGTTAATCAAATAAAACTTTCATATTTTCATCACGATAATAAAAATTATGCTTCAAACTCAAATGAACCCTATTCCTCAACATTACCTCATTTATCAAAACGCATATAAAACTCGTTTATGGGGTTTTTAATGTTTATTATATTGTATTTTTAGTTTCTTCCATAATATAATAGAATTTTTATTATATTATCCTCTGATCTTGTTATATTTAAGCTATGTGACATTTTATGTTATTTTTGATAAAAACTACTATTATAATTAATTGATTGATTGATTAAATATTATAGATAAAATTATATAAGATTAAAAATAAATTGAAATCTAAAGAAATTCTCTAATTTAAACAATTAAATTTAACATTTTAAAATAATTCTTATATATTGAGTGGAATGCTAATTCATTATATTTAATGATGTTAAAATCTTTAATTTGAATAATATATTTAATATTTAATAAATTTTTTAAAGTAAAAGATATTTATCAATTAATTATTGAGAGAATTCAATATTCGTATATAACAACTTAATTTTGTTTGCTATTCTTTTCTCTCTTGACTGTTATGAAATGAGTTATTTTAGTATCCTCATTGACTATATGATATTTTACTATCTCATTATTCCTAATATCATCTAAATCCTAAATTATCAATAAATTAAAATGTCTTCCCAGCTTGTTTAATGCTTGTTAAGTATCTCTGAATGCATCTTTCTTTGTAACTCCAATATGTTCTAACTTGCTAGTGAATAAAGTAAGTGAACTTACATAGATATTAATGCTAACTTAAGTTTCTTAGCGGAGATAATATAGAATCTAAAACAAATACACCTATTCTTCAATGTTTACGCTTATCTTTTTTAGGTTTGGAAGCTAAAGTTCAGAATAGAAAATCAAATTCTTAAAGTGTACTTTTTTCAGTTGAATTTCTACAAGATTTTTTCATTTATTTACTTATCTACTAGTGCAAAAATTTTTTACTTTATATTCATCAATATGTGGTGCTAAAAGTTAAATTAACACTTCATGAGTAGGCTTAATGCTTTTTATTACTAATTTTTTTAAATCCTGCTTTTAAGATAAATAATGCAATGAAATATCACTAAAATAAGCATTGTCAATATTTAGTGTCTCCAGATTAATTATATTTTTTATAAAAATATAATCTGCTACCACTGTATTTTTGAGACTGAGTACTTTTAAATCTAAAATTTAATTATATCGTTATTCGTAGTCATGACACAAAACTTAAAATTGCTATATAGAATAATTATTAGAATTATTCAATAATTTGAAAAAACAATAGCCAATAAGACATGTACTAAAGTAAAGTTTTCTAACTTTTCCATAATAAATGAATTTCACTGTTTCAGCAAATCTGATATCATCATATAAAATTGAATATCTTTATAATTTGCATAAATTATACTTTTCCCATTATTAAAGGACTAAAGTATATCTAAACTAAACGAATTTATTTTTAATTAAATATAATTTTTCTTCATACTTTTTGGCATCATTCGTATAAAATTTTTATAAGGTGTTATATCATTTTCATTTTCCAATTTATCTAATATAAATGAATACCTTTTTGAGAAACTACAAATATAGTTTAAATTGAAAACTTCCGTTTAATTATTCAATTCATTCACAAATATATTTAAATAATCTTTTGTGCTTTCTAAATCAAATTTTGATTTTTTGGCTAATTTTCTTTCTTAAATTGATAGCTTGGATATATCTCTGAATTGTTTATTTATTGATAAATATGAGTATATCAATAATTTGCAATTATTTGTCAGCATTATGTTTTATAACAAATTTAAATAAAACAATTATTTAGTTGTTTTTTTTAAGTTTTATGTATTATTTCTAAAACTTTAGATATGCAAATAAATCAATTTTAACTAAAAAACTTTTTAAATATTTTACCTTACAATATTTTAATATTTTTGTTTTTTAGAATGAATAAATACTTCATAAAATTTAATAATATTTTTTTTATTCGTACCAAGTAGGTGCTTTTTATTATTAAATTCTGTTTCTAATTGAATAAAGATATAGTTAATAATAAAATTAAAGACTACATGCCTTAATTAATTTAATTTAAATGTATTTATTTGATATTTTTACAGTAATTTCTTTTATTTATATTAATTAATTATACTTATAAATGAAAGTTAATTGGTAGGAGAGGTACCAATCTTACCTCGGGCTTTTCTAAAAGTGCTCTCTACTATACTAAGAGTATTAAGGAGGTTGCTGCGCATATCGCATAATGAGCACGCCGGGGGTTTTTTGATTCCAAACATGGAAGGCACCAACCCAATTTTATTCTTTAAAACTATACTATGTAATGAGAAGAAAGCCTTTAAAAACGATGCAAAAATTGAAAAAACTAATTTGATAAAAATTCTAAACTACCCAGATGTTTCTGCACCAATCTCTATGAGGATTAATGAAAAGTGACAAGTTGGTAGTTTACCTTCCTACCAAGAAACAACTCTTTAACACACTTCCAGAAAGGGAGTTTTCTTAGGTGTACTTAGCACTTTATGAGAGAATTATCTCGGGGAGATCATTAAAGAAGCTCACAATAAACGCTACTCTATTTCTCCTGAAGATTAAAAGAAGAAAGGCATACTAATAAGCGAGATCTGGCTCGCAGAGCTTAAGAAGTATCCATTCCTCTCTAGTAAGCTTTGATTTATAACTCTTTAGGGAAACCTGGAATGGTATATTTCAAATGAAAGAATATGCAAAGGTTAACAAAGACACTATAGATATTAAGAACACTATATTTAAAAATTATGCTGATATAAAAATTAGAAGACAGTAATGTAATTTTGTTATAATTAAAGATTATAAGGTATTATTTTAACTTAATAAAAAAATTAGCATAAATTTTAATACTCTTTGAATTTTGAGTGGTTTTGAAAAATGATAATTAAATTAAATTCTCAGAAAATTGCTTTTAGATTAAAACACATTTTAATCAATCAGCATTTACAAAGCTCTTTTAATTAAAATAATCATTCAATTTTCAAATATGATAATTTAATTCAATTTGTTATTTCTATCTCTTTTCACAGTAACTGTGTGAGTTATTTTTGTATCTTCATTCACAAAATGATATTTTGCTAATTCATTATTGCTAATTTAATCTAAATCTTGAATTATCAATAAATTAAATGCCTTCCTAGTTTGTTTAATGCTTGCTATGGGTCTCTCAATGCATCTCTCTATGTAACACCAAAACTCTCTAATTGACTCGTAAATAAAGTTAGGGTGCATACTTAAATGTCTAAACAGGTATGTGGATCTTAACTTAGATAATAAAGAATATCTGAAAAACATACCTTATCATCAATATTTACACATATTCTTTTAAGTTTCGGAAGCTGTAGACTTTAATAAAAAGTGTTGAACTCCTAGAGTGCTGTCTCTCTAATTTAAATTTCTTCAAGATTTTACAACTGATTAATTTACACACTTGTGCACAACTTTTTTAATTCTGATTCAGCAATGTCTGATTAAACTTACAAAATATTCTCATCAAATTAAGGATTTATATTTCTTAAAACTAATTTTTTCAAATCCTTTTATTGAGATAAGTAATGCATCGCAATATCGCTGATGGAAACATTATCAATAATAAGTGTCTCCAAATTAATCATATTTTTTATAAAAATATAATCTGCTACCAAAGTATATTTTAGCTATAGATTTTTTACATCCAAAATTTTATTATAAAATTATTCAATGTTATTATTCATATCATGCAGTTGGCTAACAGAAATATTATTATGTTAAGACAATTAGCGAAAGATATCATAACCAATTAGACTTCAATCAATGTAAAGTGAGTTAACTTTTCCATATTAAATGTAATCTAGAGTATCATTATATCTTATATTATGATAACAAATTATATCTCTTTATATCTAGCATAAGTTATACTTTTCCCACTGCTGAAGAGATTGTAGGATTTTTTCATTTTTTTAGGCATAATTTGTATAAAATTCCTATAAGGTTGTAATTCATTTTTATTACTCAATTTATTTAATTTAAGTGAATATCTTTTTGAAAAGTTGCAAATGTAGTTTAAATTGAAAATTTGAGTTTGATTGTTATTTTGATTAAATAAAATATATAAATAATCTTTTGTGTTTTCTAAATGATATTTAATTTTCTTAGCTAATTTTCTCTCTTCAATAGATAGCTTAGATATATCTCTGAATTGTTTATTTATTGTTAGATATGAATATATCAATATTTTGCAATTTTTTGTCAACATTATGTTTTAGATTAAATTCAATTAATTATTTATTTATTTTATTCATTTAGTTTTAATGATAAACTAACAAACTTTAAATAATCAAATAAAATTAATTCTAACTATTAAACGTTTTTAAATATTAAGCATTTACACTTTTAAATTCATATTTTAAAAAGAATAGATATCTCATAATTTTTTTATTATTATACTGGTTTTATACTTGTAAATTTTTTTTATTTATGATTTTTAATTCTTTTAATTCTTTTTTGTTAAGTAATAATTATTTATGTAATTTAATAAATAAAAATTATTAATTATATTTAATTGATAATTATAACAATTTATATTAATTAAATTAAATCTATCTTTATAATTTTTATATTTTAAATTTAATGCATAAAAATCTAATTATAAATAATCATTAAATAAAATATTAATAATACAAAAATAATTATAATTTGAGTTTTTTATCTAAATATTTGAAGATAAATAATTTTTAATAATATTTGAATTCAATTAATTTATGCGTTAATTTAATGTTTCAAATATTATACTTAAATATACATTATTTTTAAAAATGAGTGTTTTTATAATAATTTTCATGATTAGAAAATAATTCTAGCTTTTTTTTATTATATCTATTCAAACAAAAATTTTATTAACAACTTCCAAATGATTTTGAGGATTTAAAGTTATTATTTTTTAATATTTATTGACATTTAATTATCGAGATTTAATCTAAAATATTATTATGGAATTAGATAGAAAAAATACAATTGTTTAAATCAATTGGAATAAATTAAATTTAAAACTCAACTATAGTTTATAATTGAAAGGGTTCAGGTATTTAAAACAAATTGTGATACTGAGATACAATTGAAGAGACCTAAGAATATCGCAATTTATAAAAAATGATTAAAATTTATTTATTAAACAATTTAAAATTCAAAAAAAAGTATATATATATACCTGAAATTTGTATTTTATATATAAAAATTTGATTTGGAAAATCATTAAATTTGCTCATATTCTATCAATGGATTTAAAAATAATTATTTAAATATAAACTAAAAAGGTAATGAACATAACTAGCTTTGTAAGTTATGTAGGAAATTTACTACATCAATTTTTTAAGTAATTTATTAATATCAATTTGAAAAAAAACAACATTCATATTCATCTATTTACACATTTTCCTTATTTTTTAAAACAAAAATTAAATATATTATTAAAATATTTCAACATAAATTAAATTAATTAACTATTAATTAAAAAATTAATTAATATTTTTTTCATATTTATGAGACAAATGATAGATTTAACCTTGAAATTATAAATAATAAAGGTTTATTCTTAAATGTGGAATAGAAAATTGAAAAAATTAATAATATTTTCCTTCTGTATTTTTTGGCTGTTTAATAAATTTTAAGTTTTGTGCAGGAAATATCCTCACCATAAATCTAAAACCAAATTGTGTGAAAGATATTTTTGAAATTTTTATTTTTAAGTAAATAATAATTGTAAAACGCTTTCAATGATTGCTGTAAATCAAGATAAGTTTCTTGAATTTTTACAATAGTCATTTAAAGACCATTATCAATTAAAAGTATTGACTTTAATATTTTGGCATATAAGAACATTTTTTATTCTCCAAATTCAATTCATGTAATATTTGATTAACTTTTATGTCTTTATTCAAGAAATGAATAAAACAATAATTAAAAATAGATAAATTTAAATAGTTTAGTTAAACAAATTATAGTATAAGATAAATTAAAAATTAATTATAATTATTTTAATCATGACTCAAACATTATAATTTAACTTTTAATATGAGCAGCTGTCTTAACAGTTATTGTGTGATTGATTTTGGGTTCACTCTTAGGGATAATATTGTATTTTGCATATTCATCCTGATTATCATTTATATCTTAATTGATTTCGAGATCATAGAAACTTCCTAAATTTCTTAAGGCTAGTTGAAGATCTCTCAAAACATCTTTCTGAGAGATTCCAAATTATTTATCTTTGCTTGTGAATAGAATTAAGGTGAAAACGTTTATGTTTATTATAAATGAGGTCACCTATTACAAATGCTTAAGAATATCAACGAAAATCAATTGATCAGAAATGTTTACTGTGATTTTCTTTAGATCAGGAAGTAATAATCTTTTGTAAAATTTAATGAATTCACAACTTGTAGTTTCTTTTATGTATATTTCTTGAAGATATAAAAGTTGATTAACTTAATTGGGTTTGCATAGCTTATTAACTTTGCAAGATGCAAATGTTGGTAAGAATAAAAATATTTAGGGAACAATGTTTTAATTTAAATCCTTCATTACTAATTTTTTCAAATTCTTTTACATAGATAAAGAGATTAAAGCTATATCGCTAAAATAAACACTATCTATTTTGAGAACATCTAAACTGACCAAATTTTAAATGAAAATGTAATCTGCTACTACTGTCTACTTTAATTTAAGTGTATTAACACTCATTTAATATCTATTTTGTGACTATTAAAGATATCTAAACATAAATTACAATTAAAGAATAGAATAAATTCAATTAGTAGATAATAAATCGCTTAAATCTTTTCCTATTAAGCAATTATCAAAATAAAGCTTTTAGATTTTTCCTTGAAAAACAAATTTTTGTGGTATTGTATTACTCGTCGTATCTCTAACTAATATAAATTCTAAATTTATTTATTTCATGCACAAGTTATAATTCACCCCACTAATTAAGAGAATCAAATATTACTGAACTATGAAGCATTAATTACATATTTAAATTTTCTTTTTCTTACATTTGTCTGGGCATTAGTTTAATAAAACTTAAATAAGGTGTCAATTAATTTTAATTTGTTATATAATCCAATTGAAATGAGTACCTGTCAGAAAAGTTACAAATGTAGTCAAGATTAATAAGAGGTACTTCATTCAAATTATGATAAGATTTTATTTTTAAATGATCTTTCGTATTTTCTAAATTTATTTTTATCTTTTTAGCTAGTTTTCTCTCTTCAATTGATAGCTTTGAAATATCCCTGAACTACTTATTTATAGATAAGTAGGAATATATCATCATTTTACAATTCTTGTAAAGCATTTTAAATTTATTATATATAATTTAAACTAAGATATTTAAAGTTCTAGAAATAAATATAAATATTCAAACTTATCTTCATAAAATAAATTGTATTTCAATTTTTTACTAAGGTAGACTTTGAATCTTAAAATTTACTAGTTCATTATTTTTATTGTATAAAATGGCAAGTCTCATTCTTACAATTAGAATTATTTATAAAAATGATTTCGATGTCTGTTCTAACGAAGATACCTATCCACACCCCATCCTCAACAAAGAATTATATCTTCTCCATACCCCATCACACCTCATTCTCAATCTATAAATATCTTTTTATTATATTAATGTATTTAAAAATTATTAAAATTATTTAATACTGAAATTCTTGGTCATATGAAACAAGTTATCGTTTCAAATTTCTATATCCATTGAAATTTTTGAAGACAAGATACTAAAATAAACCATATAATAAAAAATAATAAAATTTGATAGAATTTTCTTTTTAACATGACAAGACTATTAACATAAATTTAATTTTTTGAGAATAGAATATCTTAAATCAATTCATTAGTATAATTTAAAAAATAAGTTTTCAAATTAGTATACATTACTAATAATTGCAATGATCTTTAAGATATAAAAAATAAAAATAGGTTAATTCCCTTTTTCGATAAATGACGATGCTGATATTAAGATATTTAAAATTTAAAATATAATAATTCATGCAAAATAGTTGATATCATTATAAAAAAAAATTTTAAAATATATTATAAGTTATATTTATAACGATTTTGTGCCAAAAATGGCCTAGGATATAGTGAGCTTTATAAATAACATTGATTATATAACTAAGAAAGATTTGGTCGAGTTACCTTGTATGTAGAAAAATAATTCATTCAAAAAAAGTATTTATGTTTGGAGAGTGTGTAGAGGGGTATCGAGATAGATGGAGTAGGAGTTGAGGATGGTAGTTGGGAGGTAGGGGGAGGTTGTGAGGTATCTCGTTTCGTGTGGTAAGGGATTTGATGGGTGTCTTTGCTTGACCGCAATTCTAAATAAGTGGAGGATATAGAGTAATTTTCAAGTAAATTAAAAATTAATGTGAACTATATTATATTTATCTGGTAAGAATAACTCTATTTTATCTATAATTTTATAAGATCTGTTTATTCCTTATAATAAATATAATAATTATATTTAAAAAAATATAAATATAAGACTAGTATATTATTTAATGATTCCTTATATTGAAAAAATGATGAAATATTATAATAATTAATAAAAAAAATCCTTGACAGTGCAACTAATTAATCATAATAAATTATTTAGTTAATTTTTTACGTTTATGAATGTAATTAATGCAATAAATAAATCTGGTTCTTTAGTTAAATTTAAAATAAAGATTTTTTTAAAATATTTTATTTAGATTTTATGCTTATAAAATCTAAATTCTTATTTTTTAAAAAGAGAGAGTAACATAGGTAAACCAATTAATAATTGTTAAATTATATTAATGATTAATACTGCATCATAAATTAATATATATTCGCTTTCTCATCTTTCTTTATAATTTGAATATTACTACTTAAA
Organism: Oxytricha trifallax; assembly: GCA_000711775.1. Lineage (NCBI taxonomy): Eukaryota > Ciliophora > Spirotrichea > Sporadotrichida > Oxytrichidae > Oxytricha > Oxytricha trifallax. Next base: position 10,563 of record ARYC01008965.1, read on the forward strand.
ATTCTATAAAATTAAAAAATAAATATATTTACAATTCATAAATAAATAACTATAAACATAAAATGGAAATTTATTTCTATAAAAAATCAAATAATAAAATTTATTTTAAAATTGAATATAATATTTTATAATATTTATATCTAAACTTTCTTATTTTTATTATAAAATTATTAATCATCCAGCGATACCTTTTTAACGAAACAATTACTTACAAATTATAGAGAGCTTTTTCTAGCTTCCATTTTGAAAAAATGATACTTTAATCTCATTCTTTGCCTTTGTTTTTAAAATTATCATGCTTTCAATTAAAAATGAACTTCTTGAGTGGTTTAATAATCTCATTAAATACAAATTTATTCTTTCAATGTTTAAATCAATTTTTTCAGGATTCATTTGAATCCTATTAATTGCAACTTAGTCAATTTAAACTTCCACAACTTATATTGAAATATTGAGTGAGTCTCCCAATAAATTGTAGCATTCTTCAATTTATGAAAATGTCAATGGCTATTCAGATTTTTGTAATATTTTCAATTTGGAGAAATAATACTCTAAATTAATAGAATCACGAATTCTTAGCAAATTTTCAATCTCTTCGAAAGATTCAGCTTACAATATAATGTTTACTTAAGGCTTATGCTTATTAATATCATGAATATTTATGGTATTATTGAGTGTTCTAAGCTTAAGATTGAGGAAGTCTTAAACGGAGCAATCTAAATTAATTTTTTACCAACTTTTAAACATGTCAAAATTGAATAAAATGTCTGATATATTACTCTCTATGTAAGTGACGTTTCTGAAAATCTAATGTAAAAGGCTGTTCTGTTCATATTAATTATTATAAATACACAATTCTCCTTTAAAACTGATCCCATTTTGGTATATATTCATTTTACTAACTTGCATTAATTATTTCTTAAATATTTAAATTTCACAACAAAGAAACTCAATACAATGAATATTGTTTATGATTTTTTGGTTTTCCATTTCTTAAAACAAATTAAAAAAACTATTGATGTGGTATTGAATTTAAACTTCAACGAATTTCAATCTGACACTTGAGAAATTTACAATACTTATTATATCCTCGCATTAACTCATTAAATCATTTGTGCAAATGATATTCAAGTAATCGTTTCTATCGGTTTATTAGTAAATATAAATTGATTTTTATCTATGTTACTTTGAGAGCTTTTAAACTAAAGTAAAAACTGTATATTGATTAAAAAAGCTAAATATAGCCAAATCTAAATTAATTGGAAGTTTCATAATTTAATTTAAAATATTATAAATTGATTTAAATGTAAATATTTAAATGTTTAAATAATAAGCTATTTTTTAGATATTTAATTATAAATCTTACAATTTTTACCAAATATATTTCATTTAAATTAAATAAATAATCATAAAATAATAAGATATCTTGAAGTATAATTTATGAAATTTAATTATTCTAGTGAAAAAATTTATTATACTTTAATATTCTAAATTTTCCAAAATTAAAGAAATTGATGTATATATTAATTTCAAGATTTCTGTTTAAAAAGATAAGTCTTATTTATATATTATTATTAAAACTTTATTCATATAATCTATCATTTTAAAAATTACGTTGGAATTGATTAATTTCCAAAACAATTATTCTTTGATGACTTTTTAAGTTCTCCATTTTAGATCTTAACTGAAAAAAATTTATTAAGATTAATTATTTAGAGATTTAATTATTTTATTAAATAGTTTTCTAATTAAAATAATCAAAATATGATTCATCTTGTTGTTTCGGATTTAATATCGACCCACAGACTTAAATAAAATTTACTTAAATTTCTAATATAGATACTTATCAATTTTAAAATTATAAACTTAAACATAATTTTAATCAGTATTTTTACATTTGCATAAAAAAATTCATCAAGATTATTAGTTAAAATTAGCCAACAATAACAACTATTAATTTAATGTACTATTCATTTCTTTTTTAATTGGATCATTGTACCTAGGACTCATTGTATAAAAATTTTAAAATTAGCTGACTTAATTATTGACTGTACAATTTATAGCACACTTAGAGCAAGATAAATTGATTTTAATATGGGAAAATTTGAACAAACAGAAATACCCATCACCAACCTCCACCTCCCACCTTCTCCACATCTTATCCACACCCTCCTCCCACCATCTTCATAACATCTTCACAATCCCCACCAATCAAAATATCCTATTTCATTTCAAATACTTATTCCTCGTGGTCTTAATCTACATTTTCTTGAAATTTATATGTTAATTCAAACAAATAATAGTATTTTAAATTTTATCACTTCTACCTATTTTTATTTACAATTTTAAATGAATATATAAAAACAAAAATAATTAATTCAACAAATTTTAAATCTCTCAAATCATTCAATCTCGATATGATTCAAATAGTAGTAATATCATTTTTTATTTTTTAAAAATAATCAAATTTTTGGAGGTGGGGATGGGCTTGTGCGTTTGGTATTGGGAGGGGAGGGGAATTTCGGCTTAACAGACATAAATAAATATATAAATTTAGAGGAGTTTAATTAAAGTGAAGTTATGCACTCTCTAATCATGGATAATATAATAACTCACTACTAATCCAGCTAATTTTAATTCCTGAATAGATAGCTAAGATAGTTATAGTAGTTCAACTTTAACTGAACAATAATATATTGTTATTAAATTAAATACAATTTATTTCCAAATGTAAAATGCTTTCCTTTAGTATTTATAATTAACAAAATAATCTTTAATATCAAAATAATATTTTAGAATAATAAATAGATTAATTAAAAAAGTTTGAAAGATATAGAATGATATTTATATCTAAATAATTTAATTATTAAAAACGTGTTTTTTTTAATAAAGAAGTTTATACAAAAGAAGATGAATAAAATTAAGATAATTTATATGTTGATTTATATCTATTGCAATATGAATAATTGAAAAAAATTAGTATAAAAAACGATTTAATGTATTTTCTTATTATTGATAGAATTTAAATTTTAAAAGCAATCAAGATATAATGAAAAAAGCTAAGAGAAAAGTTGGATAATTTAAATTATAATCTGTGGAAAATATTGAAAAATAAGATTTTATAATTTTTACTTATTAATAGGTAAATTATAAATTTTATTATAGTCAAATTAATTTGATATGAATTTAAGGTTCTGATTTTGCAATTTATCCTGAACTTGATTGATCTCTCAAAATAGTTATTGAATGTACTACTGTAGGATCTTCTGTACAAATATTAAATTTAGCCAACTTTAATTTATTTTTTGTTTATACTTTGTAAATTTAATTAAGTTCATAAAGACTTCCTACATTAACTAATTCATTTTAAAGTTCAACAAAATCATCAGTCTTGGATATTTCTTAATGTTTATTTTAATTGGACCAATATTTTAGAGTTCTTATTTATAGTTCTATACTTATATCTGTAATTGTGCTTAGATATTAAATTATTTCTTTGATAATTTAATTTTCATTTAAAAAGACACTCACTTTCTTGAGATTTGGCAAGTTTAGCAGTTTAAAAAATGCTTTAAATTGCATAAATGTTGCTTTTTTAATATAAATTTTCCCCAAAAATTATAATTTGTTAATTGATTTAAAATACCCTAATTAAATAACTTTGCTTTCTTAATGATTTAAATAGATATCATTTAATTAAGTCGAGCATTTTAAGTCCTAAATAATTAACTTTCTTAA
>ARYC01008966.1:0-19948 GCA_000711775.1 Oxytricha trifallax
ACATCAACAGCAAGTAAGCATACTCTCCTAACAAACTTATATAGTGCAGCTGGTCAAGCGCATCCAAGAAATAATAAAAAACATGAGCGAGGATGATGTTCGAGGACTCTGGGCATTTAGTATCAAGAAATGGATGCATACTCTGAGGTATGGCTTTGTATGAGATTCTACTCAAAAACAAGAATTGCATCATACATTGAAATTTCTATAAGCGCTTATACCTAATGCATTGTCATTATTACTGCCCATACTATTTCTGCTACTATTACTGCTGTTATAAATACTGTACTTAAAATCAATTTATAAATGCATATGTATTACTCGAAATCGCAGTTTGCATAAGTCTGCTCATACAAGTGTGAATTCTTGACGAGTGGCATCAAATTCTGTACAATCTAACGCTATATACCAAAATACTATACACTCAAGTTGAACACCAGAGGAGTTGAACAACATAGGCTATAATTGAACAAAAATTGGTTAAAAATCAGATATTTCAAGAATTAAATGGGTTAGTGAGAGAGGAGATGCTCTGAGCATCATGCTATCCAATTTGATAGAAATTCAGCAAAAGACTAGCAAATTCGCAACTTCCGCTCGATTTTTTTGACCATCTGAGATTTGCAGGTACAGCTGCAGTATTGAGCATAATGACCACATAAATTTAAACAAATTTGACCAGCAACAACGATTTTCAAGATTTTTGACCACCCTGCTCCAAATTTGGCTTGGTCGCCGCATATTTTCGAAAAATGACTCATAATACCAAATTCAGACTAAAAACTGCGTTTTTTGAGATTTTGACCACTACTCTGGTCATTTTGGTTCAAACCATGCACTCTGGTCACTTTTATAGAGAATCTCAGCTTTGACCCCTCTTCTGGTCACTTGGCTAAAAATCATGCACTTTGGCCACTTTTTTGACCATTCTGCTCAAATGGGGGAGACAAACATACAAAAACAGAAAATTTGACCACGAATAGTAAAGTTGGTCATTTTTCACATATAATTTAGAATTTGGTCACTTTATATATGTTCCTAATGATACATAAAGACTTTGACCACAAATGAAAATAAAAGTGAGCATTTTGTAAAATTAAGTAGCAGTTTGGCTACTTTTCGCATATAAGACAAAACGCATAGTAAATTAGCAGTAATTATATATTATATTAAATTTGAATTTTATTTTTTACATTTCCCCGATTCAATTGTATTTTATCAATATTTGATTATATTTCTTAGAATGTTAATTTTCATCATAGTTTTTATTAAACCAAAGTAATTATATTTTTTTTCTTCTTTTGCGCTAAAATCAGCTTATTTATCATTTTATAATTAAATATTTTATTAGATATGATTATTATCATTTTATGAGCCTTATGTGAAAATATCTTGTTTTAGTTTATTATCATTTAGGGAGTTATTGTCTTTTTGACTTCTTTGATTATTATCAGTCATTTTATATTCAGTTATAATAATTAATCACTTCATTAATAAGATATTGTAATTAACTTTCAAATAAAAATAAATTAACTTTTTCTTCACATATTAAAGATATTGAGTTCCAAATATGTAATAAATAAGTGCATAAATAATAAAGTTTTGCAGAAATCTTTTTCCCTAAAGTGAAAGAAATGTTTGTGGACAAGGGTAACGGAAATCTCTACACCTTCTTGATAACGTGGAGTGTAAGCAAATTTTTTCCTTCGAGAACTAATAGAATTTGGTAGGTATTGAGATTACTGGTGCCATAGTAACATCAAGCACCAAGATCTTAAACAAGTTAATAAGGTGTTAATTTTTAAAAAATATTTTAAAATCAGATGCTTCATTAAGAGCATCAACCCAATTGGTGACTTGAACTTGCGTGAGAGTTTGTTCCAATGACTTTAATAAAGTGCTAAGAGAAATTGCAAGTGCCAAAACCACCCCTACTCCATCCACTAACGCTGACTGAATTATTAGTTATCACAGAGAATCCAACTTTCATTACGAACACAAAGATAAGTGAAGGGATAGTAATAAAATAGCTGATAAACATCCAATTTCAATAATTTCAATTATTTTTAAATCTAATATAAACTATAAATCCACTATTTGAAAAATATATTTAACTCCCTATATATTAATTATGAGAATGTTGCATTTAAAATGTGAAGATAGTGATTTATCATCATTTTTCAAATTTATATATCAAATTACCAAAAAATTTAAACTTAATTTAAAGTTAAAATCTTCTCAATTTAATTTTATAATAATTAAAAGTCAATCACCCAATCAAATAAATTATTTTGACATTTATAATTAAAATTTATTTTTATTCATATTAGAATAATTATTTTTGTGTATTTATTTTTTATTTCAATTATAAATCGTTGAGAGTGGTAAAATATAAATAATAATAAATTAACAAAAAAGGAATAAGAACCACAATGAGTTGAAGAGTAAGATTATCTGTTTGGTGTCCAGTCACGAGATTCTTTTCGTAAGTATAGAGACCACTCATGAAAAATTCAACGACAAACTGATCTGAACTTCAATTATTCTATTCATCTATTTGATCTGCTGTCAGACCCCAATTTAATTTATGGTTTTGTCCACTAAAAGGGAACTGATCCACTCTACTGGTTAAGAGTTATCCTTGCTTAAAACAAGACAACTCACACGGAGGACATCATATCCCCAATCATCAGATCATGTTTGATCATGTAACTTATCGCAGGTGCAAGGATCACTGAAGTCAACTAATTATCAAAAGAGTACAGAGATTTGTTTCATGTTGATCAAAAGCTTTAAAGTCTCATCATCCCTCTTGTTGAAACTATTGCTTACTTCCTTAGTGGTATGTACGGTAAACTCAGTGACATCAGTGTTGTTAACGCTGTTGTTATTATTATGCTACTCTACACAGATAGATTGATTGTTATGTTACTCGATGAGCTCTTGCATAGGGGTTATTATTGGTTCAGGTATCTCCCTCTATTTCACCACTAACATTTGCGAAAACATCCTACTGAAAGATTCCTTCTCACCAATCACTATTAGGACTGAAGAAGGAACTTAATTCGAAGGAGCTATTATTACTTTCTTCCACTTCCTGTTTATAAGAGCTACAAGTTCTAGGCTCTCTAAAACGCCTTCTACAGATAAAACGCACATAATCTTTCAAGCCTCCTTGGTACAGCCCTTATAGTACTTATCGTCATTTACTTCTAGAGAAGTTAATAAGCTTTAAAATAAAGCTTATTATGTGGCAGAGAGAAATTCACAGAATATGATTTCTTAGTAGTGAGTCATTTAAAAAGAGATTAAGCTTTTTAGTATCAATTTGATATGTTTGTGGGTGATAAAGATCAAAGAATCAAACTGAAAAAATTTTATTGAATATGCACTCATTTAACTGCTTTACTACTAAATTGAAGTGTTAGAATGAATTAAAGTGATGGTAATAGAGTCATTCTATTCGCAGGGACACTTGCTACTCTTCAAACATTCCAATCATTCTGCAAACTGTTTTAGCATAAAACCTTTCCTAATTCTCTCAAATAAATTCATGGGTTACAACATCATTTTCAAAATTAATTCTATAATCGAATAGTAGAAATTTATATTATTCATTAATCATACATTCATATATAATCATAATGACAAGTATGTTAATAAGCAGAAAACTTTTAATCGTTAAAATCAAGAAAATATTATAAAAATAAATAATATGTCTTAGTTAGAATAAATTAAATTTTTAATTTTTTACTGTTTTATAATCAATATTAAAGTCTACATAATAATTAAAGATAAGATTAGCTGTAACATAAATGAAGAGTTAAATTCAAGTCTAATTTATTCATTAAATGATAGTTAATTTTCAATAATTTTTGTTCTCTTTTTTTATACTGATCTTGAATCCTTTTTTAATCAATATTAATATAGTTAATTTAGATAAAATTGTTTATTGAATAACTTTACTTTTATCTATCAGAATAGTTTTTTGTAAAAAATACATTTAATAAACCTAATAATCATAACTATTGATTGCTAATATAATAATGCATTACTATATTTTGAAGAAAAAAACATTAACTTTTCAAACATTTATAATAGAAGAGGGGCAAAAGTAAGAAAAATTTATCATTCTGCCCAACTGTTTTTAAGTATTATTATTCTCAACATTTCAATAAAATTATGATAAACTATCTCATTCATATTTTCACTATGATAAAATTTAATAATTTATTTCAACAACTTACTCATTAAAAAATAATTTGACAATTGACTTTCTCTGAAGATGATATAGGTGAAAACTCTGGTCCAGTTGGTGGTCTTTCTTATGAAAACTATCCACCAAAAGATTTACTTGACATTCTCATTGATCCGCCCACTCATTCTTATATACGATCTTTGTGCTCGCTTTTTGTACTATTTTCTCAAAGATTAGGATCAACGTCGGTGACTGCAAAGCAAAGGAGGTTGGCAAGAAATTAATGGAGCAAGATATTATTAAAGGTATAGGAGAGGACTCTATAGTCAGATATCTCAACAGATACATCCCAACTTAATTATCATAAGTTTTTATTTATTTATTAATTCTTTATTGACATAACTTTTAATAGAAATTTCTGTTGATTTTGGTTGTTTGTGTATTGGTAGTCTTTCAATTATTGCCAATTTTATTAAAGTTATTGGTTCTGGTTCAAGTACAGGTATCCTTTTGCTGTCACTATCACTATTAATACATCGAAATGACTTTCAAAGAGAATGAAAGATGCGCTAAAACTTTTATTTTCATATGAAACATGAATACAATGAATATCTCTTTTCACAAGAGAATTTAAAATAGCAACAACATTTTGGCTGTATATCTTATATTTATAAAACATAACAACAACTCTCAATCCTTTTTAATTACTCATTAATTTTTTAATGAAAATTCGATGAATAAAGTTATTTCTGCATACTGATTATAAAAATTGATTTGGTGTTGATCAACACATTTTTCTGTGAAAGTTCTTGGTCCTACTTGAGCAATTTTGTGCCTGTTAAATCAATCATTTTCTAAGGTAAATCAAGTCGAATACACAAACATCTGCGTACAACTAACTAAAGTAAAGTCATTTTAGTTTTATGATAAATTCTTTTGTATCTAAGATTATTAATATGTCTTCCCATTAATTGCAATTAAGCTCCTACTTTTTAGTGGCTTCGAAAACATACTTAATTCAAGACCTAGAAGCAAGAAGATTTAGGGTCATGTCCTCAACGGAAATGGCATTGAAACAGGAAGCAAAAGAAGTATTGTCTAGCCATGAAAATAGCTTTTCTAGTGTTCCAATAATGCTTAACCACATCTATGCTAGTTTTCTGTTTAAGTATGTCTTGTATTCGTTTATTTCATTATTTTGAATTACATATTTAAGTAGCTTTCTTTTTTACCACGACCTAAATAAAATGCTGAGATTTGTTCTTTAGCCACTTTAATCTAACCACTAATATTAAGAATGTATTTATGGGATGTTAATAAAGAGAAGGAGATATTTGTTTAAACTCACTTTGTGTTAGTTTAGACTAAAACAAAATTTGTTTAAGTTCCTCAATAAGCTTTTTTAGTTTTTTGAGCAATCATATCTGATTGATTCGTGATACCGATTAGATAGACTTCCTTGACATCAAATCTCTCAGCCAAATGAATCAAAGTTGACTCATAACAGTTTTGTCTATACAAGTTTATTGAGAATCATACTGCATTATTGAATTATTATAATTATTCTTGCAATAATTTCACGAATTGCAATTTATTTTTTCTTTTCCATCAAGCTTGGCTGTCTCCAGCTGTTTCATTAAGATAAGCATGTAAAATTAGCAGCTCTAATGAAGACGTGACTTGGGAAGTTTAATCAATTATAGTTATGACAACTCTCTTATTTAAAATTTTTTATCATTTGATTTTATTCGAGGGCATTTTATTCTGAAATTATCAAGTTATATATTATAATATGAAATCTCTCAATTTAAATATTTTAATGCTCATTAGATTATTTAATCTTATTAATTCATATTGTCTTATCCTCTCAGAGCATAGCAATCCTAACTTTAACACTTAGTATATGCTACTTCTAGATCTATATTTAATCGAAGCTAAATTAAGGAGTTGCGAAATTTTTCTATTTTTGAGCAAACGACTAAGAACTTTACTCTTAATGATTTCTTAATGGATTAGTGTAGAGATTAGCTATAGTTCTGCTTCATTCGAGTCTTAATTAGAAAGCCTCTGTGATTGAAAATCTCCTCATTTACTTCTAATTAAATGGCGCGGCTGCTCTATTTTCTAAGACAATTTATTTCATAAGGCTTCATCTACTTACTTAATTTATGGACTGCGTTTGTATTTGTTTAAATTTCTTCAATCTTCCCGCCACACATCTTACTCATCTTCAACTTAAGACTTAATTTTTTCTAAGATTTTTTTGGTGTTTAGTCCGTTTCAATCAATTTTAATCACTTTAAAATCGAGGAAATCGTCATAGTCATTAATTTCTATTTGATTATTAGTGTCATTGTCCATTCCTCTGAAATTAATGGGTTTTATCGTGCTTATTAATATATTTATAAAACTAAAGAAGATACTCATCTTTTTTGAAATGATTTAATAACTTATAAGAGTGGAAGTTATAATTAGAATCATTTAAATCAAATACCTCCTCATTTCTTAGCCTTAAATCTGAAAATTACTATGAAAGTACTAAATGTGGATTGTCATTATTGGCAAAACTATTTTTCACATTGATTTTATTATTATCCTGACTTTGATTCGTTTGCTAAAGATTGCGATTCAATAAACGATTGCCAACTGTGATTTGATTAGCCCTAGCTGCTGTTAAAAATTGTTTCAGTTAGTTAATATAAAGAGCTCTAAATGACTGAGACCGTTCATTAAATTGCTTGACTCATCTTTTATTTGAGGAGTTGTTGTCTCTGCTGCCTCTTTGGAGATTACTGTTGAAAAATTGGATTTTCATTGGTCGGCCTTATTATCATCAATCACTTGCTTTTTTTTATCTTTGACATACTTGCAAGAGAAAAAATTAAATCACTTATAACTAAATACATTAAGGAAGAAATTATTGTAAAAAATGCTATGAAATAAGTGAAACAAAAGCTAGATTAAATCATGCAGTATTTCGAGAAAAAATCTCAAAGCATGCACATTTAGTCCAAAGTTTTTGAATGAGCGCTGAATATAGTCACTATTTACATAAAAATTAAGTTGGCTAAAAGACTTAACTCTCATTTATGTCTTGATACTATGAGTGAAATGTTACATTCGGGAATGTCTCATCAATTTCTTTATTTACTACAGAAATGTAATAAATATATCTTGTGATAAGTCATTTCGTATTAGGAAAACCAAATTAAGAAGAATGAAATAGATTTGGATTTATTTAGTAGCGTAAATGAAACAAATTTAAAAAGTGGAAAAGTTGTCCATTTGAGAGTGACCCTGCCTAATAAGAGCCTGGTTAAATGGGGCATTTCAAACAAAAAAAGAAGATTTTTAGAAATATTTATGTGTGGCTAGACTACTTCAACTGGACAATAGTTTCGACAAAATATAAGATCATAGATGGCGAGCAAGCGGAGGGCTACCAAGAATGGATAATGAGCTATAGACTCGGGAAGAATGATGCAGTCAAGTGAGTAATCGCTAAAAACTAGAGGAAGTTGGGCCAGGAAAATATTAAGAAACTAGATCAATAGTAAAAGAAAAGTAATGAGCTTTGAATAAGGGGTTTCCTATTACTTAGCTGGTTCACATTAATTTAATGCTAAATAAATGCTTATTACTTTCTCTACTGAAAATTTGCTTCAATATTTAAATTGAATATCTATATTTATATGTAAATAAAATAACTATTAGAAAAAAAATAAGTATATAATCTTTTATTTATATAAAAATATAAGTATATATCATATCTAAGTCATACGCAGTAAGTTTATTCAACTATTTTCTAAGAAAGAGTTTACAGTTATAACTGGTGGGCTTGTGCCAATGTCACTTTTCAATAATAAATGCAATCCAATATATCCACTGAATCAAGAATGACAGGGTGTTAAATGACATCTTCCTTGCCAATTTTGTCTAAGTTTTCAAAAGAGTATTTAACATTTCCCCAAAACCCCAATTCATGCTAAGTCAATGAGTAGATGGAGAATTGTCACACACTCATTACTAAGCGATTATTAATAGGGACTATTGACGAAAACTAGGTTGATTTAGAGTGTTCGTGACAAGTCTGAACGTGAAAGTCAGAGTATACAATTAACCTTAACCATTGTTCATATGATTATTTTGTGATTAAGTCTTATTTATAGCTATTAACTTTCAAATTGAACTTAACTATTAATCAATCTAATCAACTAGGTTTATAATCATTTTTCTTAAACTTAATGTTCATGAACTAGAGGAACTTTTCGACTAGGCTATCGCTGACAACTATTCTTAGAACATTTAAAACTTTCACAAACCACCTACAAAATCCAGAGTTTAGTACAAGCTCTATAAACTTTAATCAGATATACAAATCAAAAATAACTTACCAGAGTCAAACAACAAGGATGACAAGAGTGTTAATTCAGCACCAGATACTACTGTTAAATAATGAGCTATCTGTTACAAGTTTTTTAATAATAAGAACAACTTAATCGTCATATTAAAGAAGTTCACAATAATTCCAAAGAGAGCGATTAAGGATCTTATAAGCAGGAACAAAAGTCGCAAGGATTTTACTCTCCACAATATCTAAAGTAAAAATAGATTAAATTTAATAATAATAGGAAGACTAGTCGATGGCTAATGAAAGTGATGACTAAGAGGTGGGACTCAAGGAACCTCAAAAGAAAAGGTAGAGAGAATTATACTTAAGCAAGCAAGAATACTTACCTAAAAGTTGATATTGACGTCCCAGACTCTGAGGATGAAGTGGATGATTCAATCGCAAGGATAAATAAGTACAGAGTCAATGATACTTTTATCATTTCTTGTTTCAGATATATTTACGACTATGCGACGAAGCCTAGTCCTCTCTAAAAATGATTAGTGCTACTTAGGGACTATGATTCATTACGGAAGATTCTCCAAGCTGTTTGCACTGAGAGGTTTTCTTGAAGAAGAACTTGAAAAGAGTAGCTGCAAGTGGAGTATGATATAACTAAGATTGCCTTCTAACTCTAACTTCGTGGAATCATTTTGTTGTAGATGATCTTGAAAGGCAGCGATTACATCTCTCTAAAATACCCTGATGCCTCAATTCAGTTATGACTAATATATGGTAACTAATCGCAGTGCTCATTCGGATAGACTATTCGTGAAGCAAATAATTTATGGTTTGATAGAACTGCATACAATCAGATTCGTAAGCCACCGACTAAGCTTCAATAACATAGTCCTCAACAATTACCCTATCAAGGCAAGACTAAGGAAATTTGAGAATGAATGAGTACTCTCATTTAAAAGTTTATTGAGTATCATGGGTTATTAATGTTTTATCCGACTACAGGAGTCTTCTTTGCTGGTGATCGACTAGTCGATGTCTAAGCCTTAGTCTTAATGATTTATGATTTATAATAAGAAATTGATTAATTTAATCAAAAACATAATATATTAAAAAGTATTCGAATAGATTAGACGCAGGTGGAGTTAAAGCACTCACTTAAAATGTAAGTTACAAAAAGTATATCTTAAAATTTTTATTTTTTAGTGGTCCTACCTGGTAAGACCACAGTTGCCACAAGACAGGTGCTGCGTAAGACGACAGGGAGAAGGGACTAAGGACTTGATATTTACGATGACGAAGATGATGATGACGGTGAAGAAGAAGATAAGATGTTCTTAGAGAGATTTCCATTTTTGATTAGACTTATAAGTATTAGTATTAAAGTTAATTAAATAATTAATAAATTAAAGTTTTCGTATTATAAATTATGATTGTATACCTTTTCATGACTAAAGACTACAACTCTGTCTTGACTACCTAGACGCAGCTAGTAGAAAATGCAGCAGCAAATTCTAAGAAGACTACAGCTAGCGCAGTCATAAAAAATCTTATCAAGAAATTCTATCTCTAACCTTTGACCATACTGGTGCAGTTTTAGCAGAGGTCTAGGAAAAGTTTGATAAGCTTAACTTGCAACAAGAACACAGAGTACTTTATGCACACTCCAAAGTCAATAGACTTATTTTATCCAAACTAAAGATTCATTCAACCGCTATTCTTTTAGTCTTTAAGTTAATCTTAGTCTCTGACTACCTATTGTTTATTATTAATATGGCACTAATTTAATATCTCTCCTCACTCTCTAATTTTAAATGCAGCTCTCTTATTTCTAAAATATTATCTTTTACTCTTATTTTCAACGAATACTATCACTCCAGCTGATATGTCGGTGAGTATCAGGGAAGTGATGTTTTTTAAAAGATTCATATCTTACATTTTGGGTAATCTAAAAATCTACCATTAGCCATTCTAAAAATAAATATTTAAAAAGATTAGGTAGTCGAAAAACTTACGACGAGTCTTGATAATTTTTCTAGTTAATTCTTGGATTCATGCTTCTCTAATATTCAAAATCATCCTACATTTTCATTATACTCTTTAGATGTAATCTAGAATGATGTACAGCTCTCTAAAATAATAAAACCAAGATAGAATAGTTACCAACTAATTCAGTCATAAAAACATCGAAATTAAAGAGTGTTAAGCTTGTATATATAAAGCTTGTAAAAAACAAAATTTTTATAGTTAACTTAGCATTAAAATAGTCATAGTCGAACCAAGATTTCAGAGAGATTTTATATAAATCAACCTACTGCTACTACTAATAATAATGAAAGTATTATTCAAATAAATTTTTCACTATAAAAATTCTCTGGTCAATTAAAATCCAGTAATAATTGGTGATAAAAAATTAAGAACGACAAAAACGGATCTGGTGTTATTCGAAAATTTGTTGTTCATTTATGATTCTAATCGAATAGTATTTACTAACCTCAAAAAATCTAAAACCTATCAAGTTGAGGTGAGTTTAGGATTAAATCTCCAGGAATTTTTTAGAAAACAACTGGATTTGATATTGCTTTTGATGCACTCCTTAGCTTTGAGTAAGGGAATTGAAGAGTTATTTTAGAATCTTAAAAAGACTAGAGAAGTAGATCAATGACTAGAGGACTCAGATCAGAATAATTTTCTACAAACTGGTCATTTATTAATGTAATCCGACTGCTAAACTATTCATGTAATCATTCGGGTAGTAGAATCGATAAGCAAGAAGCGAGGAGCTTATTGATAGATTCAGATTGAAGTAAGACCTCTACTAATCCTTAATACTCACTGTAAGATTAAAATGCTGTTCCTTAAATTAAATAGCTCATTTTTCTGCCACTACTGGCTTCGACTAAGATGGCCTTCCAGAAAAAAATACTTAATAATACCAAAAGGTCTCTCTGGTAAAACCAGGTTAATAGAATGGTCGTGACTCACTACCAAGAACTCTCAGTCAAGAATTTTTACCAGGATGTTATGGGTGATACAGTAGTATCGCAGTACCTTTCAGAATTTGAGTGAACTCAGGTAAACTACGAAAGAGAGACTTTTCTTTAATGTTCTAGGAACAGCCAAAGTTGACTACATAAGTCAAATCATCGTCTTGGCTAATAATGTGAGGTATATTAAGGGGTAAGACTAGAACGAGAATGATAAAATCGAAATCTCTGACGACTGGTTGGATGAGCTCATGAACCATCCTTTCGTTTATAGTAAAATTTCTATGACTAACTCATTTAAAGAAACCTGGCAAGGTAATCTATCTAATGAAGTAGAATGCAAGAACAGTCAGATAGAAGGTAGATCAAAACTAGTATGAGTTAGATAAACGATTAATCAATCGCATCATACCTCACGACTAAAACTAGATTCGCTTTTCGAGCGCGACTAAGAAAAAGAGGATGACAGACGGAATCATGCACTTGATTGAACAATAACAGAAAACACCTTACAAAAACATGATGATAACTGGAATTTATTTAAATTAAACTAATCATAACTTAATACTCATAATCTGCGTCTCGCCATATTTGGCTTAATTTCTAATGTAGTCTTAGTCGACCGACTAGATCAACTGCTCTATAAGTAATTTGATGTCTAGTCGTAGTCCCTTAAGTAATATACTAAGCATCTCTTTCTTGTAGCTCTGCTTGATAGTAAAGAAGGTGATCTCGATTCAATTATACTCAGAGGAGTAAGGGATACTGGAAATGGGGATGATAAACAGTCGCTCATACTCCTTCTTTACAAAGATTGACTTATGTACCAGCAGCATATCCATGAATATGACTAGTCGACGATCCTTATACTTCTCTTTCAACTGCTGCATGAAAAGAATGAACTAGTCTTACTTAATTGATCCCTTATTAATAATGTAGTCTTTGAGTCCCTTGTCAGTTGATATAGCGCCAAGAAGCGCAAACACTCCAAAGTCGTGTCTCTTGTCTGGGAATCTTATATTCTCTCCATAAGGTGCTCAGGTTATATTGAGGCGAGTTGAGGAAGTGAATACAGTCTCATCAATCATTCTTTTCCATATCGATTAAAATCTAAAATGATGTATTTTTAGATAATTATAATAATTTTCAAGCGCGTTACCAACTTTCAAAAAATGGGTGATGCGTCCATTAAATATATAAATATTAAAATATATAATATATACTACAATTGTACTCTTTACTTATTAAATCTATAATAATTTCACTCTATCATGTAATATTTATTCTTATATTTTTCTTAAAATATTATTTAATTGTGAGCTTATGCTCTATAATTTAAGTTAATCAAACTATATATTTTCTTTTTAAAATAAATCTTAATTCTATTTAGATTTTACTTAATTTAAACAAGTAAAGAATATTGTTCTAAATAATCCCTAATATGTCTTTTTTGTGGATAATAAATTATCCTTATAATATAATCATGAATCCAAAAATTTCTAAATCATCTTATAATAAATCTATATAGACTTAGTTTTAACTTAGATAGAATTGTTTGATCCTTAGTTAGTTTTAATTTTGATATAATATATTTAAATAAAATTTTAATACTTTAAAGACTAAAGATCACTAAATTATTATTCATATTTTAAAGAAAAGCATAATAGTTCTATATTTTTAAATCATATCACTTTGTTGAACTTAACATATTAATTAATAATTTATTTATTTACTCAACATTAATCTTACTTAATTATACTTTAATATAAAATTCAAATATATTGTGATTTTTACACAATCACTATATTTGTTAAATCAGTCATATTAAGAATTTTAACCGATTTTTTAAAGAGTGAATAAATATAATCTTCGATCCCATTTGCAGCTCTCTCATTTACTTAGTCTTCATTTCGATTTTAAGACTAGCTAGTCTTTGCTGATCGACTATCTCCACATTAATCCTTAATCGTATGCTTTTGAATCTTACCTAAGCGCGTTTATATAGTCTTCTCAAGTGATTAACAGTGATTCAAACATTTGGGAACTACCTGTTGAACATTACACACCCCTCTCTCAAACTTATTCCTGCTTGAGTGTGCAGTGTTTACTGCTGGTGAGGAAGTTAATATGACTAAGGTTGAATTTAATCTCACGACTAGTCTTAATCGATAACCCATTCCTGAAAAATGACTTCGACTACCTGTGCAGCTTGACAACATTTGTGTATGAGACACCAAAGAACTTTGCTATTGCACTCAGATTCACCAGTGGTCTTAGATTAGATGTAGGATTTCAGTTGCCATAACGTATGAGTAGGAAGGTTTCAATGTCGATCTGTGGTTTGAGTTTGACTACTCTCATCTAAATGACTAGAGTTAAGACTAATAATAATAGAGTGATTTGAAATTGAAACTAGTCATATGATAAGTCTGTTGATATTTGATTCAACTTTAATCATTGCAACTATACTTACCTCTAATGAGTGAATGCTGTTCCAAGTCACCATAAACCACCAATGGTGAAGGCTGTTTATGGTTTTAAGATTCATTAATGTTATTAGTGCTATGGACATTGATAGTCGATCTTGCGACTACTCACGACTTAGTCATGATCAATATAATTACAATACTACCTAGTCATACTAGTCTGCACTTAATCGACTCCTTCAATCTTAAGTTTAAGACAAATGATTATAACTGTGGTTGATTAGATTGATTAATAGTTAAGTTAAATTTAAAAGTAAATAGTAGTAATCAAGACTTAATCACAAATCATCCAAATGAGCAAGGTTGAGGGGTGGTTGTATACTCTGATTTTCATGTTAAGACTTGTCACGAATACTCTCAATCAACTTAGTCTTTGACTATAGTCCTTATTAATAGTCGCTTAGTTGCATTTTCGCATCAATTAATGTGTGTCAATTCACAATAAACTCATACAATAAGAATGAATTGGGGTTTTGGGGTATTGTTTCCATTTATCGGAGAAAATGAAATGTTTGGAGTATATTTATTAAGTTCTTCTACATCCCCAGAATCTACATTTAAATACTTAGCAAAGTAACAACATAATCGGAGAAGTAAATATTTAAGTAAAGTAAAAAGTTGAAAACTCAAAAAGAATGGACTTATCCCCAGAGATACTGCATCAATGAGTTCATCACTAGCTTTAGTACAATATTAATTTAAAACTGACATGAAAAAATATTCTAATGAGGTATACCCACCTGCGGCTGAATTTGATTTTAATGTGGAAAAATAGATATATTGGTAAAGATTTCCTTAAGAAAACTGGTTATAAAACAATATCAATTTATATTTTTAAGTTATTATGATTCTCTGCTAAATCTGTAAAAGCTGAATAATTTTTAAAAGAGACTTTAATTAATTCACTTCAATTTAAAAAAATAAATCAAGTCAGTCAAAATAATATAGAACTTGGTAATAAAACCCCATAAGTCGATTAAGTAGCTAGGATTGGACTTAAGAATGATTAGATTAATAATTTATTATTATTGGATAAAATTAAAAATAATTAAGCTTAATTTAAATTTACACACTCTTTGACCCTAACATTTCAATTAGAAAGTTGTCGGGACTAATGTCAGAGATGTTTTTAATGACAATTGGGTCAGAAAATTATATGTAAATTTGATTCTCTGGAGTAAAAGTATTAATTGAGAAAAATGTAGCAAGTATCATTTGGCTTTTTTAATACAAAGCTATATTCAAAAACGCATATGTTGATATTTTTAATAATTAATTATTGCTGCATCCATCTCCAAATTCCAAGTTCCCATCATCACATTTCTTTGATATAACAATTATATTGTCACAAATATTAAAATAATAAATTAAAACTTAGAATATTCTCGTTCTTAAACTCCTCATTAATTTATTAAAAATAATATATTGATAATTCATTTGTAAAGTAACTAATAATCTCTTCGCAATATGTGCAAGTATTCAAACCAGAATCCATAATTGAACATGGGTAAAATTTAATGATTATATGAAATACATTTTTAATTTACCATATGAATAATTATATAATTGTGAGCACTAATATTCTGAGCTTCCTGTGCATCTTTTGCATCTAGAATTGCAGTAGTCGCATCTGTAAGTGTATACTCAGTTAACTTAATTTGGATTCCAATTGAAGAACTCACTTTCGAGGCACTTTGGTATTTAGCATTTTGTTCTTTGTATAAAGTAACCTAGCTTTGCGTAGAATCCCAACATCTCTAAAATTTGTAATAGTAAGCTATGAATGGGATTAAGCTGCAAATAGAATAAACTTACGTTTAACAAATAGTGTAAAATTTAATGAAGTTTCCCAATATGCATCATTAATTCCTACACATTCCAATTGATAATTTCCAACATCAGAATCAAATTAAATTATAATTATAATTTGTATTGATAACGTATTGAATCAGTTGTGAAACCTCCTATTGTTCCATTAGAAAAGTATTACTCACAAAGTTAGGCTATTTATTATAATTATCTTTCTATCTAAAATAATTATAAAACAGTTCCGATTCAGGATTCTAAAAAATTGTTCATTTTTTATATTCATAAAAGAACCAACTGTTTACTATTCCTATGATGTTCGTTAAAATGACTTTTATCCAATAAAACTTAAAATTAATAACTAATAATATCTTTAATGGCTAGTTTTGTTTGACTTAAAGGTTAAAAATTTGTATACTTAGGTAAAGAGATATAATCATCAAATCAAAATGAGATTGAATAATTTCCTTCTTAAAAAAAATTACTAAATTTATATAGTCAGATTTAAACATGTATTAATAAAATAAGTTTAAAAGTTACGCATGTTAAATATAATGTCAAGTTGTCCCACTTTAGCCATAGTCCCAAAGTAACACAGTTGTAAAAACTTTTATTGACATACAAAGTGTAGAAATTGAAATAATATAAATAGAAGTTAGGCTCATCTAGTGGATATGAACTAGCTCCTTAACAAACCTCAAATGTTTTGATATAATTAATTTATGATTAAGATATGTTTTCTGGTAATCTTAAATATTAATTATTATATTTTCCAGATATAGCTATGTAATCCTTAGCTATGACTTTTACATTATATAAAAACATTTGGAGATCAATCTCATTAATCTTTCATAGTATATCTAAATTCGTGATATCCTGCATAGGTTTTAAAACTGTTAAGAATTTAAATAAGATCATTTGTTTACCTTATTTAATATATTATAATTAATAGCATGTTAATGAATCAAAGAAATAAAACTCTTCCAAAAAGGTCCAGTTTTATCATATTATTTTAATTGCATTGTGATTTTTATTATTTAAAAATTTTAAGAAAAATATTTCTTTTTCTTCCCTACATTGCTCAAAATTTAATACCAAATCGTGTATGAAAACTTCCTTGTAATTTAAATATCTTGAATAACCATGTTTAATGCATCTTTCATATATGTATCTTTATTTGGCTCTACTGTTAAACTTATATTTTAAATTCCTGGAGAAGCTACATTCTAAGAATCCCAAATTTTAATTTAAATTTATCTTAGCTGAGTACAAGGATACGGTGAATTGACTATTATTCCCGAATGATCTATAAATAAAAATTAAAGATAATCTGAAAAATTAACATAGAAATAGAAATGTGTAGAATTGATTGATGAATAAGAAGTAGCTTTGACCTTCGCACTAAAACTTGGAATATCCTATTCTAAACAATATCAAATAGAACAATCGATGAAAAATCATGGTGAGAAAATAATGAAAAAGGAAAGGAGTTTATATAGTAAGTTTTGGCAGGCGCTAAAATTTCTATATCAAAATCTGGGAAGTTCATATTAGAAATCGAGGAAATAAAATAAAATAATTTAAAAACAGTAACTACTGCAGAAAGTCTAAATGTATAAGTTCCAACTAACGTGTTTGTATTTGGTATTATCTAAAGTGTACCAATAGTTGCATCCAATATCAACCTTGGAGAAGCTCCTGTTAGAATTGCATTACCAATCTTGAATTTAAGACTTAGAGTTACAGGATCTCCAGAGCAAAATATAAATTTATGCATCACCAAACTCATGTTTGGAATATATTTTCAGTTTTAGCTTAATTAGTGATAGGGTTTATATATGTATATATAACTTAATATTAGTATTTTGTAATAAACTAACTAATTAATATTGCTTAAACTGAAATGATATTTTTCGATTTTATTATAAATAAAATTAAATGTTTGAAACTTCCATTGTTTGAATCAATTGGAAGGCCGCTTCTATTTTTTATTACTGGGCTTGATGGATTTGCAAATTTATAGCAAGTGCCTTTTCGATTCTAGTATTTGCAATTAATTTTAGCAATAAAAATTAACTTATATCAATTTATTTTCTTTTTAAATTATAGAGTTATTGATTAGATAGATCTTGACTTTTATGAAAATTTTAAATGTGATTTTTGTATAAATAAATATTAATTTACCTATGTTTCCCTTATATCTGTAAAAAAAGATCTGAAGGAATAGTCCAATATTTCATAAAAATAGTTGAGATTTAACTTCCTCAGGCTCCATAATAAATAATATACATATAAATATAAATAATAAAATGGTTCTAAATCATTATCAATTTTATCTCAAAATAAAGATCTAAGAATTGGAGTATATTAATTAAATTTGTTGTAATAAATTTATAAAAGTATTGGTTAGGATATAAATTTAGCCAATTAATTTCTTTAAAAACAATAGTGATAATTTTATTAGAATTTCTCACAGATGCATATTTTTAACAATAAATATTAAATAAATATAGGTCGAATTCAATGAAAAATCGAATTAATAAATATTCAAACTAATCTAATAACCAGATAACGAATAATAAATTATAATAAAATTCTTATAATATATAAATTTAATAAATTTGATGATTTAATCCTAATTGAGAGGATTTACTCCATCGTTAGATAGTAATTCAATTGATCAAGCTTTTAAGTTCAATGCTGAACTTAATGCAATCGTGATCTTCTACCGTTATATATACATCAATGCTGCCAAAATTTTGTGTTTTTGTATACCCGGA
Source organism: Oxytricha trifallax (assembly GCA_000711775.1). NCBI lineage: Eukaryota > Ciliophora > Spirotrichea > Sporadotrichida > Oxytrichidae > Oxytricha > Oxytricha trifallax. The sequence goes on from ARYC01008966.1 coordinate 18,606, forward strand.
GTGAGTCACATATTTTATTTTTTGTTGCGAGTGACTCCATTTTAATAATTCTCTCGCATTTGCAATAAGGTTTTAGTTTTCATTCTTTATAATATAGCGTGCGTTAATTTAAAAGTATAACAAATTTTTATGTATTAATTTTGTTAATAAATAATAAAAGCATCAATTTTTAAATCTTTCATTGATAACTTACGATTACATAAAATATTAAAAATTGTATAAGTTTTTACCAAAAATCAAGTCATATAATATATAAAATAATAATTAGAAAGAGATAAACAATTATAAAATCATATAAATATGGGGTGACTCGCAAAAAATAATAATCGCTAGCGACTCTTGATATTACTATAACAAAATTTTTGCATATCAACAATAAGGAATTTTAATTAGTTGGATTAACCAAATTAATAATAAATGGCTTCCTATATATTAACACTCAACAGAGAATGCAATACTCTCCATTTAATGATTGTAATCAATAATATTAAATTTTTTAATTTTAAAATAATTATAATAAATTATGTATTTTTAGGAGATTTTTTTATTTATGTGAATATATTTTTTACCTTATTTTTCAATCAATTCGACTAAATTTATAAGAAAAACATATAATTCAAAGTATAAAATTTATGATATTTTTATTCTGAAATAAATTTATTGAATTTTTTAAAAGAAATTATCAGAGATTTCTATATTTTATTTAAAAACTATTGGAAAAAATGATTTCATGATTATGATAATAAATTTTGATTAAATGTTTCAATCTAAAATATATTACACTAATTATACTATTTTATATTTTAATTTGATAAATAAAAAATTTCTAAATTATGAGTATACTTTAAATTTAAATCATTATTAATTCCTTTTTATTAAATTTTTTGATTTAAGGATAATTTTGATAATTTTAACAAATAACTAAAATTAAAAGGAATGTTAATAAATTAAATGGATTGGTTATTATTTAAATTAAATATTTAAAATTTTAATTTTAATTTCATATGTTTTGTAGGAAATAATTAATCAATATCAAAAGAGTAAATTAGTAATATTGAAATAGTTTTTTCGTAAAATTTTGTGTAAATAGATGCCTAAAAACTAAATTATTATAAATAAATTAAATGATTGTAGTTAGACTTTATATTTCATTTTTTAAAATGACATTCTTATAGATTTAGGCAATAAATATATTTAAAAAATATGCATATTAATTATATTTTAAATATTTATGTATATTTTTTTATCAGAAATATTCAATTTATGAAAGAAAATTAATTTATTAATAGTATATTAATCTCCATTTTTGCCTATTAAAGCTCAATTAATTAAAGCTATGAATA